>MBPM02000132.1:0-128387 GCA_001695595.3 Plasmopara viticola | reverse complement strand
AAACTCGCGTCCTTTTTTTTTGTCTTATCCCGATACATTTTCTCGTACCTCATCCATGATGTGAGCTCCGGATTTTTGAGAACATTATCAGTGTTTTTGTCAAGCATATAATATTCGAAAATACGCTCCGGCGCCACATTATAACGCAACCATTCCTCTTTCAACTCAAGTTGAAGGTTGGTCGCTAGCGTCGCTGTTTTCTCTGATTGTTTTGAAGCAATTAGGAGCGAAGACAGATCCCTGTAATCAAAAGTGTGGAGTAGCTGTTTGAGATGCGTCATTGACTTACGAGGCTTGTACTTGCTCAAATAAATGTTCCAGATCTTATACGCACGGCCGGTAAGCAAGATTGGGTGGCTCGGATCCGACTGCAACCGGTGGAAGAGTTCGTACGAGTCATATCAAAAAAAATTTCCAATAAGTCATATGCTCTCTCTGTAGTCCCAAGGCAAGAGTTTGAATGGATGGTTTTGCCTCAGTCTTTGCTTGTTCCAGCATCATTGCCATTTTATCATCATCAAATCGCTCCGATAAGTGTGCGATAATTGAATTCGCCTCCCTTGGATGGTCCGAATTATAGCTTTTCACGTACTTGACCCAAGCACGATACCTAACGTTCGACAAAATGTTCTCCTTGACCTGGTCGAGCTTTAAATTGGTGAAGACAATGGAAGGATCCACACTATTTATCCTCCACCACCGTAACATGAGCACAAGCTGAGTGCGGCCTATCGGAGCCATCACCGCCTGCTTGCTCTTGGTTAGTAAAGTGCCTAATTTAGTCCCCAAGCCGAAATCTTTGATACCAGAAGCCCTCTCTTCGTCTCTTGCGCTCGGTGGGTCCGAGAGGAGGGTACTTGGGTGTTTCACAGCGGATAAAAAGGTCCCAGAGCGTGCGAGGGACGCAGTCGCATTCGCAGAAGCATCTGCTTTTGATAGAAGGAAGAAAGCAAAAACGAGTGCTCGAGCAACGCTGCAAAGGGGCATTTGTGAACTTGCTGGCGAATTGAATGGTATAGGTGGATTGCATTCTAGTATCCGTTTGCGCATCATTGATTAAAAGGATCAGTCTGGGAGCCATATGGATGTTCCATTAACGCTGCGGGGACTTATCTGCTCTGTAGTGCCAATTCAGATACCAAGCCGACGTCTGCTCGACGATTTGTGGCTTTGCTTCAAATATAATGAGTTTCAAATCTGGCGCTAAGACTAAATTGCTACGTATTGCGAATGCGGCATAAACATTGGCTTGTATAAATCAGTTCCTGTCTAGTAGTAGCAATAGTATTTTTTGGCGTCTACAGCGCTAACTTTTGACTTTTTAACACGTTTAGCTATCATAAAAGACTCTACTCTTGCATGTTTTTACATTTACAACTTTGCTTGCGTTTTTACTGTATGTGGTCTAAAATAACAAAGACAAAGTTTAGTAAGCTATTGATAGACATCTTGACTGCGTGTCGGTATGTTATTAGTTTTTGGCTAACCGGCTCCGAATTCGTTCTGTAAGTGACTCTGTAAGGTTTTATACCGACAAGAAAGCAGATAAAGGCGCACCAGAAGCGGTCAATGCCGAGTGTACGTGCCTCTTCGTGACACCCGCTCGGCATTGACCGCTTTAATAACAACGTAGAGCCGTGCTGAGACAAGAGATGAGATTCGTATTGAGCATATAAAAAACGCGCAATTTTTATTTTTGGCTAGAATATCATTCTCGACATTGCCATTATTCAAGTTCTGAATGCAAAAACGAAGAATAAACTTGCGACTTTAGTTCAAATGTTTAATCAATGCTGGTGTCAAGATCTTAGATGGTCCATGCAAAATATATGTTGAGACCGGTATCAAGCAGTCTGATGGCCATGGCACATTGTGTGTGCAAATTAGCTTGAAGATTGTTAAAGGCAGACCATTTCGGTTTGAGTTAGGATGCACATCCCGCCCATTCGGTTAACCATCCCACATTTTTTTCAAAAGAAAAAGATTAAACTCTATAATATTAAGCTTGCAGCCTAATGCTTAAAGTCTACAGTATCCAAGTATCATACTGGTGTCCCATTATCATTTCGGCATCTTGCCTGAGAGTTAAAAAAAACTTAGCATAATTTTCGGTCGGCCCTTAAATTCAGACTTTCTTGTTATCAACATGACAATTTCGCTTAATGCCTTGACAAAGTGAGCGCCAGCAGCCCAACAATTTTTCCGGATCTCAGTGGAACTGTCTCGAGAATGACTACAGCGCAAAGTCGCGCAGCACGAAGTCATTCTCTGCAATACTCACATAAATAAATGTGTCGATTGAGACTAGTGGTCGGTCGTCGTGACGGCAACAAGCGATAAGCCCACGCCAAACACTAGTCTTGCTGCTGTTTTAAATGTCTGCAACAGCAATACCTACGTTACTAGTACAATAGTCAAGAAAAATGATTGACATGTTACCAACCACAACGCCATTTTAATCAGAGCACATCTCAAACAAAGTGTGGTCAATATATTAATTTATAATGGCTACTCAGTGCTTAGCGCTCTAGTTTTGATCGTCACACGTCTTATTAATTAATCTGCCTTTCTAAAAAACTGGGATGGTCGCATCCTAATCCCTTAAGTTTTAATTCCCTAAGTTTTGATGCGACAAGAATACCGTAAGAATGAAGCCGGCAAAAGTTTATTTTTTGTAGCAACGATATCGAAACAATAGCATTGTTATCTGGTGATCGCGAAGACAAATGTTGTCACCCCAGTAAACTGATTTTCTTGGTCCTTACAACTTTTTGTCCGTGCTATCAGAGAATTTCACTGTAAACAATATATCATTATATCATACATAATTAATAACATTTAGGGAACCGTTGATCCCCACAAACTACTTTCAATAACCATCTTCTCGATATTTGATTAGCTGTTAAAACACAACATTGCACAAATAGTCGAAAGCAGAAAGTAGCGCGGATCGAGTGAAAGTCGAAGTAAAAACTGGACACGAAGGAAGAGCTGAAGCCAAGTTTGTGGTTGGCGGAATTAACAAGTCAGTTCGCGTACCACTTAATGTTGAGTAATTCGAAGAGCAACTTGCAAAGATCAACGGGAACCTTTTTGTCGATACGTATTGACCGAAAGTTGGTATGCAGTGGCTGGCTTTGCAAGCAGGCAAGTGTCATGTACGTATATGAATAAGAGTCTTATTTGCGAAAATAAGGATTAACTTAAGAGTTTTAGAAAAGGTGGAAGCGATGATACTTTGTACTGACTAAGAGACGAACGTAGCAACAGGAGAGTTGTGGCCATCGCTGCAGTACTAGAAAGGCAGCAACTTTGACAATCTACGTGAAGAGATGCAGTTGCAGGATAGCATGCTGTCTGTCCGCTTTTTAAAGCTTTAAAGAACCAAGCGACCGTTCTGTTAAAGGCAGCAATTAAAGATTTTTCTTTTGTCTGCTCTGGATCGAACGACGACGATGCGAGCGCCTGGGTCTGTGTATTGCAGAGTTTGTCAGGCGGTGGAAACAGCACTTTCCCACCTTCTGCTGCCCTATTCAGCTCGCTATGCAGTACCAAGCAATTAGAATCGGTGATTGGGTCAAACGGTACTCGTATTAGCACTAGCACGATCGATGCACGGAGCATTCGCATCGTCGCAGAGCTGCGTCGAGTGCTGCACACAAGCAAGTCACTGGAGGCGATGCAATTTATAGCTTTTATCAGCCCGAAATACATGTGCTCTTCGCGACTCTATAAATTCGAAAAGTTGAAGGTGACAATTTCACAAACCTATCCGATTGCTACAGCCAATCAACGTTCAGGATGCAAATTAAAGAGCCCTGTATCTAACACTGTAGTGGGCTACACCCACACACAAGAGGTATAGGGACTATTTAATCATCGGTTACGTTTATTTTGCGCACGAAATTCCATTACCTCGCATTGCAGCTAACGATGTTTTGGATTTACCACTTGTTGAGCCTTTTTTGGCACTTCTTCCACTTGTCGATCCTTCCAAACGGATCGTCTTGATAAAAGAGTATTCGAACAATACATTTATGAATTATTGGACGATGGAAACTCAATTGAAGAGTTTGTGGAAGGGGGTCGACCACGGCATACTGTCGAGTGTGCGAACCTCGTTTGGGCTTTCTGTCAATGTTGATTAATTACGTAAACAACAACATGTTGCAAGATAGACGTAGTGAAAGAAAACAATACTCATTGTTCCAATCTCGTTTGATTGCGACGAAGTGTACGAAGTCAATGGATATGCCAATCAAGAAAGTTTCTTTTTTATTCGATTAGGGTATATTTTATCATATATCGATATTTCTATTTGAAATATTTCTGAGAAAGGGAGATGTTGATACTTACCCAAAGCTAATATATATCGCCATTACTATAATGTCAATTTTTGGAGCTTTATTGTGATATGCTCCGTGAAAAAACTATCAAAGTACTTCAATGTAAGTTAAGGGCCGCAAAGATCTAATCTAAACTCTGAATCGAATGATAATCATAAGATACCAGCTGCTGTGGTTTGTATCTACGCAATGTGCGCAGAGAAGAAATTGTTTGAAAAAAGGAACTCAATCTTCGTACGTCCGAGTACCGACTTCTTGAGATACTAAGTAACTAATTATTTGATTTGGAGCAGCGGTAAATATAAGAAGAGCTAATAGAACTTCGTTCATCTTGACTGTCTACTCTGGCATCTTGTGGTAATTATTATTCTTTGCTTTGGTATACTCTCATGCTGGAATGGCAGAAAAATGTCTTTCCAAATATAGCACTTCTCCAAAGCTCGTTCGCCAGACCAACACTCAATCTAGAAAGGCTTTGGTAGAGCCACTCACTTTGCCGTGGAGTTGAGTCTATCATTTTCTTTCCATAAGCACCTCCACCTTTGAGTGATGAGTGCGAGGAGGAGTGCAATTTGCACTTCGGCGCACGATCGTCTCGATCTCGACCACTAGGGCAAGATAGAATACTCAAACTCAATTTCACGACTCGCGGTACGCCTGAAAGGTTTTAGACATGTATTCACCATGGACGTACTGCGTTGATGACGATCCTCCCTAATAATTTACCGAATTTAACGTCACTGGCCTAACTCATTCTTAGATCTGATTGTTTTTGTGACCTCATTAACTAGAGTATCTCAGGTCGAGTCTATGCCTCTGTAAAGCATAGCCTTTTCTGTCTATTTGTATGAGACATTTTTAAGACAGCCAGATAACGACGTTAGTCGATATCCTACAAAAGTATTTTCACTCGTTTGACAGCAGGTCTGCTAACGATACAAAGGACTATTTGGTGGATATTATCCGACCGATGCAGGCCTTGGTGCAGGCCCATTTGCCTTGCGCGTCAAAAGGGCTAGGCATCTGCGACCGAAGCTTTGTTCAAACAGAGCCATTGTTACAGCTGGTGAGGTAGACTTGTAACTATACCGTGGAAGTACGTTTTTCAAATTTCTGATTCCAGGTTATTCAACCTTTGGGCGATGGGTATAACAAGGATTGGCACTTGCGTTTTAGCGCACACTCGGTTGGCTTTTGCCCGCTAGAGCTGCAAAAAGGCCTAAGGCTAACAACAATATAGTATAATAATATTTTCAATAGGGGAAAGTTTCTTGAGTTTTCAGACTTGATCGGCCATGCGAGATGTTTTATACGAAAGGACAGGGCAGGATAGCATTCCACGGCGTAAACTCAAATAAAAGGCCCTTGTTTTCGAGGCACTGAAAACCTAAGAGCTAAGAGAGATGGGTTAAGCAAAAGATGCAACGCGCAGTATGTAAGTAAGTTGGATCCAATACTACCACAGTGGCTTAGAGCTATGTGACTGATCCCCCACAATTAGGTACTGACGGAAGTCTCCTTAACATGTGGAATTTTTTTACTTTCTTGACAAAAGGTCCGATGAGAATGTGTGAGGGGTCTTTTTAATAAATACCATCCGGTCAATACATACCATGATTTCGAGCAGAAAGCTCATCTGCCTTGCGCGCCACAAATGCTAAGAATCTAAAAACCCCGATGCGCTCAAAAGAGCCATTGTTTCAGCACGAACTTATGGCGGTGAAGCGCGCGACTTCAACACAATGTCGAAGCCAATCAACATTATTAACTCTATGAACTAAACCCGGATAGGAAATCCCTTGCATACTTCGAAGGACTGTCTCTTACAAATCAATTTGAGAGTCTAGTCTGTGGTTTTGTGGGTATTATTCCAGGCGGAATAGACAAAAGAAGAAAGATTCGCACAGCCATGACTTAACAAGAGGCCTGTGAAAATGAGCCTTAGCTTAAGTAACGAAAAGGAAACAGACCTAATCATCAAAGTTGAATTTGCCTTTGCTTAGTTTTTGATGATCTCCGCACATTTTTGAATGGGAAAGAAAATTGTCAAGCGCGCCGATATGTTTGAAATTAAAAAATGTTCACCAGCCTACTAACGAGGAGATGGCAGCCCCCGCTACGTACAGGACATGACAAGCGCTGTTGACTTAAACAAATAAGGTTTTAGTCGGTGTGGCCAAGCCTTGAAGAGCTCCGGGCTCAATCAAGAAGATCGTGCGCTCAAGCCCAATTTATGTAAATATTGCAGCAATTTCTACATATTTCAAGAACGATGGGTTTCGACTCATTGGTGTCGTTGTAACACCCACCGTCGGAAGGTAATTGTCATATACTGAGGCTTGTCAAGTTCGTTGAATCAGGACAATATCACTGGTTTATTAGTGACGTAATCAAGTAAAAAGTGATATTGTATAAACAAGGATCCCGTATCTAGGATACCGAGGATTCAGCTTTGACGCTCCTCGAGTTTGACCGCGTCGGGCGCTGTTTGGTCAATCTTGGGTCTAGATACAAGGGATTACTCTGAAATGTCAAACTCTAGCCTGCGTGCAATCCACTTTGCTTTTAGCATCGATTTGGCGAGTCATTGACCTACCTTGACTAGAAGGCCGAAGCGCTTGGTGCGGATAATCAATGTTATGAATATCAAAACGACAGAGATGGACATCATCACAAGGGTTTGCGGCGATGTTTTCTAGATTGGCATCAGAGTAGCACGTAGGACACGAAGCAGCGCTCTTCTAAAAAGCACTTGTTTTTGCCATAAGTGACATAGCTGCGAAATTCCCAACCACTGCACGTAGAGCTACATATGAAAAGTCGGCAATCGACTCTAAGAGCAAGCGCATGCTGCGTTCGACAAGCGATTGGAGTGGCTTCTAGTCAAGAGATTGAGGGAAAACCTTACAGATAATTACGCTATACACTGAGCAACCGTGCGATTGCTGTAAACCATGCCTAGTGTAAATACGAAACTTGAAGCATGCACGTGGAGCCAATGAGAAACGCTCGTAGTGACAATTTACTTGACGTCATGCAAAGTATAGTCGGCCGAAGGCCGAGGCAATCGGGAAGATGTCTTATGATGCGTCTAAAGATGAACGAGTGAGATTAACTTAGCGAGGCCCTGCGTAGCATTTCCGCATGCTAGACATCTCAGCATGAGGTTCGGTTGTGCCGATAGGGCGGAACACTTTAGCAGGTTCTTTTAAAGAGAGAAGATGGTAATGCAATATGTTTAATCAGCAATAGAGCTCGGCTATACCGAAAGAAGAGACTTGTAAGTTTCGTACGCACAATAAGTCTCATATCAATGTCCCTGCTTGAGCTGAATAAAATGTGCTTGGCGGAGCCCAAAAGCTCGATAAGCTCATCGACATCGCCAAAGTAGTATTCATCCGACATACAGAAGAGATCAAATTCTCACAAAGAAGTTTATGACTTCTCAAAGAAGCTTGTCAATTCAGAAGAACTCATCTGATTAGTATCACGTCCAGTAAGGTACTGTCTTATGAGCTCCTTCGTCAGCGTTACCGTATGAAAAAGGCGCTATGACATTTATTTGGTTCTAGAAACGCAAATACGACGTAGCGCGGCAGTGGCGTTCATCTATAAAAATTCGACCTCATTAACTCAGGTTCCGGGAAAATCGCGATAAGGAATCAAATTTGGGCCAGCAAGCCTACGCAATTTTATGCCGAATTTCAGTAACAAAAAACGCTTTTGGCAAGTGAAGCATTGTGGATGCTTAAAGTAAGTTGTGTTTGGCCACCACTCTGGCACTGGAGCTACTTTTTTAAAAGCTAGTGGTGCGAAAGAACAGGATGGGATTATCAATGCACAGCACACTCGACCTATTCGATGTAAAATATTCGTTTCTCGTACAGAAGCGTAACGTAACCCCGACCCTAGTCAGCATCCCGTGTATCTTGCTTTGGGAGAAGCTGGTTATGTTTTGAGAGGTATCGAATGCGTCTGCAGACTTCATAAGGCGTATGTACTGACACATATTGATGATATCGTTTTGTAGTCATACAGAGCGGGATAAGTATCAACAACCTTCTTTCCTGCATTTGATGTTATTGTCCTGCTTGGGAACCAAAAACCCGTATTATTCCTGATTATAAGCACGTCTTCAACAGTATTAAAGCAAGTCTTAATACACAAAGAGCGGTCAGACTTATCACTGAAGTCGAAGATCGATCACTTCGAAATTTTCCACTTGTAACTAGGTAAGTGGCCATGCATCTAGAGCGCAATAGAACACGGTGTGCAGACTGAGTCTCTGTTTGTAGTCTCCCAGACCGTAAAAGCGTTGCGCAATTATAGCTGTACAAATATCTGCGCTGGTTCGATAAAGGGTTTGCAACAGGTCCACTGGTTCACCGTCGTTGCTAAGAACCAAGAAAAAACAGTAAAGTGGGGTGATATGTCGTGACTTTGGATCGAAAATTATAAGAAGTAACTGACACTTCATTAGTATTGTTTCGATGTCATTAATATGATTCAAAACCCGATCGATAGCAACAACAATGTATGAAGCAAGGCAACGAGTGGACCTGTCGCAAACCCTATATCGTGCTAGCGCGGATATTTGTATAGCTATAGCTGCGCCCAATACCTATCCGATCTAAGAGAGACTTCAAATAGAGACTCAAGCTGCAAACCGTGTTCTATTGCGCACTAGATCCTTGGCCACTTACCTAATTACAGGTGAAAATTTTGAAGAGATCGATTTTCGACTTAAATGATAAGTCTAACCGCTCTTTGAGCAGTAAAATTTGTTTTAGTATTGGGAACGTGTCTATAATTTTGGCACGAATAACACGAGCTAAATCGGGCTTTAAGTAAAATTCTAAAATCAAAACAGGTAAGAAGGTTCTTGATACTTACTTAGCTCTCAATGATTAAAAAAACGACGTCATTGATTTATATCGGTACATACTCCTTATGGAGTGTACAGACGCATTGGATAGCTTTCAAAAACATAACCAGCTACTCCAAGAGCAAGCAAGACTTACAAAGTGCTGATTGCGGCCAAGATTACGTCACCCTTTCATGTGGTAAACGGATAATATACATCGGTTAGGTCGAGTACGCTGCACATTGACCATCCCATCATTCTGTTTCGCATCATTAGCTTTTAAAAAAAAGCGCCAATGCAAGAATGATTGCCAAACACAACTTATTCAGAGCGTCCACAATGCTCCAATTGCCAACAGATTGTCTGCCATTTAATATTGGCGCAAAATTTGCAAACTTGCTGATTCAAATTCATTCTTTCTCGCGGTTTTCTTGAAAGCCTAAGTTAATAAAGTCATATTATTTTTTGGATAAAAACTGCTGCCGTGCTACGCGGGATTTGCTTTTTAAAACCAATTTAATTTCATAGCGCCTTTTTCAGACGGTAGCACTGGTTAAGGGGCTCATAAGACAGTACTTTACCGGGTATGATACGGACCGGACGAGTTTTTCTGAATTACGAATCTTCTTAGAGTTTTAATCACCTTCTTTGCGTCTTTTTACTCATAAAGTTGAAACGCTTATCTCTTCTGCAGGTCAAAATACTATCACTGTAGCGATGCCATAAATCTTATCGAGCTTTTGAGCTCCGCCGTTGGACATTTTATTCAGCTCAAGCAGAGATATAAAAAGAGGGTTATTGTGCCTTTAAAGTTTACCGATCTCTCCATTTGGTAAATTTATCGCTGTTGCTCAATCAGCATATTGCGTTACCGCCTTCTTCTATTATGAAATCGAAACTACCAAAAGACTTCGCCGTATCGGCGCAATCGTACCGCATGCTGACATCTAGCCAGACGTCTAGCATGCAGCAATGCTACGCAAAGCACAACTTTGTAATTTCCGTTCTTGGACGCATTAAAAGGAAAATTTCCAGATGCATCTGCCTCTGGTCGACCATACTTTGCATGTCACAAATCAACTGCTGTTCACGACGAGCGTTTAGTAGTGGCTCCTTGTGCATGCTATAAGTAGCGTATATATACCCGGCGTAGTCTATATCAATCGCAAGGTCGCTCAGTGTGTCACGGACGAATCCACATGCATCTGCAAGATTTTCCCTTGATTTCTTGGCTGAAATCACTTATTGTACGCAGCATGTGCTAGCTTGTAAAGTCCTATCCCGTTTGTCCATATACAACTGCACGTGCAGTGGTAGGGGATGAACGCAGCTCAAAGTCACCTATTTCACTTATGGCAGCAAGAGAGTGCACTTTAAAAGAGCGCTGCTTTGTGTCCAGCGTGCCACTCTAATGCTTCACTCAAAGGATCGCCTCGAACCCTAATATTGATGTTCATCTCCGTCATATTAATACTCATAACATTCATTATCCGCACCAACAGCGCTTCTGCCTTCTGATCAAGGCGTTACCACACTTACGCTTACTAGCAAAGCGAAATACACCCAGCCCATTTCAGCGTCATATCTTGTATCGAGGTCCACGATCAACAATATAGCGCCCGACGCTATTAATCTTGAGGAGCTTTAAAGCTTAATCCTCTGGGATACGGGTTCCTTTTTTGTATCACTGTTTATTTGAATACGTCACTAATCAAAAAGTGATATTGTTCTTTGATGAACGAAGCATATGACAAAAACATTCGGGGTTACAGTGCATTCAATTGGTTGAAAAGTATTGTCAATCGCTTTGAAATCTGTAGTGATTGCTGCATTTTTTAAGAATCAGGCTTGCGCGTACGATCTGCACGATTAGTCTCGGAGCATTCTTGGGCTTCTTCCTGACACTCAAAAACACTTGTTTGAAGGGGAAGTTGATGTTTCTTTACTAGCCGGCTGGCCAGTTTTTTTCTGGTCTGAACATCTTGACGCGCTTGACGCAGACAAATACCATTAAATTGTATGGATATCATCAGAAACAAAGCATTGGCAATTACTCTTCGTCAACCAGGTCTGCATTCTTTTCGATACCAACGATACGGCTTATACTCACATGCCGCTTTATGGGCTTTATGAACCTTTGTTTACCTATCCCGTCTGAAAAGATGCTCACACAATTTTGATATAGATTCTGGAACTAATTTGTGGTTAGACAGCGCTGCGAAGCATATCCAAATGTAGGTCATGGGCTTCTTACGATTCTGAATAAAATGCTTTAGTCGAATACGACGCGTTTTAGATTTACGCGCATATCTACCGTAAGGTTGCACTAAAATAAATGTTTTCTTAAACTAAGTGCCGTTTATAGATGCCTAGCGCGCAAAGCAGATAAGCACAAAGCTCAACACCGTGAGCTATATAGACCAAGTAGTATTTATCGAACAGGTTCTTCTCTTCCTTGTCATAGGTACTGTCAAGAGAGCGAGTCGACCTCTCACGTGACGGCAGCTTACATCGGTACCTGGCTCCGAGCGAGTCACACAAGCCTTTAGCCCTCTGACCGTTGGACCTACCCTAGATATACCGAGCTTGCCGTCTTTAGCCTCGCCTATTCCCCTAGCTCTTGGTTTTTTGGTGAACTCATTGACAAAGGCCATTGAGGCTAAAAAAATAAGGCTAAAAAAATTCAGATTGAGTCTTTGCCGCGAAAGTCACAGCCCCCCCATATCCTTTCGTATGAGACATTTCAAAAGGCCAATACAGGTCTAGATCTTTTTTGGCCCGCGATCAGTGAAATCAATTGACAGCATATTGCTAGCTTAAGCGTTCTCTAATCTCTAGTGGCCGAATGCTAAGAGAGTTTACGCCAGCGCGCATGTGGCATTTTCCGTCGTACTTATTGCTTAAAGTTGGAGGTGTTTGTGGGTGACCTAACAAGGGGAAATATTATACGCATCTCCAAAGTGATAAACCTAGGCGGTTGTGTGGCCAAGATTGTTTAAAAAGGTACAATTTTCGAAAAGACAACTGCCTGCCACACAGTTATCGGTCTCACAAGATCTTGGACGCACAGAAAAAAGATAATTTTTTTTACGATGTATCGTTTTCTGTGCGCACTGTGTACTAAAACCAAACACGAACGACAGCAACTGAAGTCTCGTGATGATGATACGATCGGGCGTTGCCAATGAATCTTCGCGGCCGAAAGCCTGCTATAAATTACTTTTGAAAGTAGGTCGCAATAAATATATTGAAACTAGGCAAGATTATACACTCCTAATAGAGGACAAATTGACCGTTTAGAAAAGATGGCATTAATTAATACGGCGTGCAATGATATGTATTTTTTTGCCGCACTTGGCACTGCCGAAATGACTTACATAGCGCACTCATCTGTCATTCGTTATGTCAACTCGTTTTATTCGTCAAGCCATAAATCTTTTCAGTCTTACAATGCTAAAATTAAAACAACTCTAACACAATTGACAATAGAGACAACTCCTAAGCTTACGCGTCCGCCATTCTCAACGCCATCTCCTCCTTAAACGCCTTCGCCAAGTTCAACGCCTTTGCCCACTTCAACGTCATTTCCTCCTTCAACGCCTTCGCCAACTCCTTTCCATCATCTGTCACTACTTTCTTGACAATTATTAGAATCTTGTCTACGGTGAAGTAGTAACCAATGACTTCACGGAGAGTCACGACCTTTCCGCACTTTACCCGATACAATTTCGCGTCCCTCACATAAACTTTATTCTCCCACGAATCGGGAAGACAACCTGGGTTTTCGTTAAGCTTTAAATATTTGAATCCAAGCTGTGGCGGCACGTGGTCTTCCAACTAGTACTTTCCTAATTAAAGTAGAAGCATTGTCATCAGCTCTGCGACGTGTGGTGCCAGCCTGCTCGCTTGTGGCTGATTGGCCGCAATTAGTAGCGAGAATAGTTCCTCGTCACCGAAGGTTTGATACATCTGATCAAAGAGCGGCATTGATCTACCATGGTTGACTTTGTTCCAGACATCATACGCACGGCCGAAAAGCAAGTGCGGGGGGTTCCACTTCGACTGCAAAGAAGTGTAGATCTGTTGGGGGGGTATCCAACAATACGCCCCCAAGCTCCATCTGCTCACTCTGCAGTGTCGCGCCAATAGTTTTAACAGACGTGTCTTCCTCTCGCTTTGCGTGTTCCTGCGTCATCGTCAATTTATATTGATTCGCCGACACATCTAAAATCGACACTCTCTTCTTGGGATGCTCCGAATTGTAACTTTTCACGTACTTGAACCAAAGATGAAACCAAGGACTCAACAAAAGGTTCTTGTGGACCTCATCAAGCTTTAACTTGGTGTAGACTTCGCGAGGATTCACATTTCTCGCCCTCCGCCAAGCTACTTTAAGCTCAAGCTGAGTGTTTGAATCATGTTTCAAGACTGCCTGCTTGGTTTTGGCCGCTGAGATGGCAAATTTATCTCCCCAGGCAAATTCTTCGATCCCATGAACCCTCTCTTCGTCTTTCGCGGTGAACGGTTCCGAGATGAGGGTACCAGGTCGATTTACAGTGGATGGAGTTGCCTCTAAGGGTTTGGGGGATGCTGTCGCAGTTGCAGAAGCGTCGGCTTTCGCGAGAAGGAGGAGGACTGGTACGAGGGCTAAAGCTTCGCTGGAAAGACGCATGTGTACACTTGTTGGCCAATTGAATAATGAAAACGTAGTGCGAGTGGATTGCATTCTAGTATTCGCTTGCGCATCCAACCATATAGTACATACATTCGGGTATCTAGCTGGTACCATTAATGTTGCAGGGGATGGCTGAGTAGTGCCGGGTCGGTAAATATGCTGACGTCTGCTCGGCGATTTGAAGCTTGGCTACAGCGACAGCTAAGTCAAGCCTTTATTATTATATACAATTAATACAACCCAGCATCGTCTGCTATCGATCAGCTTTATTTGTAACCAGACCGATCAAGACCATCCACTTCCTGCAACCGAAGTAGCTGCACTGTCAACGTGTACAAATAGTTTCAATGGTAATGTTTTGCGCCCACTTTTTTAGTCATAGTTATTTCAAACTCTTATTAAAACATTTTGGTCTGGTTTCAAGCGCATTTTCTTTTATATGACTTTACGCTTTGACTCCATGTTATCACCCTTCCATGCGATGACAAAGAAAAAGTATCTTAGCAGTTGTAGCTATCTTATAGCAGCGATGTTAAATACCACTATAATGCCAATAATTATTATTCTTTCTGATTTGCAGGAAGATACGTCATTATAGAGTACCCTAATAAACTAAATTTTCTTGTCACTTCCAATTTCCGTGCGTCGCCACTGTCGTACCACAGCGATATGATGCATTTTCTATATCGTTCTAAAATGCTTCAGACTGATAATACAAAAAACAGATAAACGCTTCACATGATGTTGGGAATGTTAGACGTTTCAAAACCCGCCCGATGCTCGTACACGCTAACAGTGCAGCTACTTCGGTTGATGGTCTCGATCGGTCTGGCCACAAGTGAAACTGATCGATAGCAGCCGATGCTTGGGTTGTATCTATTTTATGTGACAATAAATGCTTGGCTTAGCTGTCTTTGTGGCCAAGCTTCAAATCGTCGAGCAGACGTCAGCATACCTACTGACCCGGCACTACACAGCCAGCCCTTGCAACGTTTATGGTACCAGCTAGATACCTGCTTGTATGTATTATATGGTTAAATTCGCAAACAAATACTAAAATGTAATTCATTCGCACTACCTTTTTTGTTATTCAATTGGCCAACCAGTACACATGCATCTTTGCAGCGAAGCTTTAGCCCTCGTACCAGTCCTGCTTCTTCTCGCGAAAGCCGACGCTTCTACGAATGTGACAGCATCCCCCAAACCCTTAGAGGCAACTCCATCCACTGTAAATCGACCTGGTACCCTCTTCTCGGAAACGATCATCGCACGAGACGAAGAGAGGGTTCATGGGATCGAAGAGTTTGCCTGGGGAAATAAATTTGCCGTCTTAGCAGCCAAAACCAAGCAGGCAGTCTTAAAACAAGATCTGAACTCTCAGCTTGAGCTCAAAGTAGCTTGGTGGAGGGTGAAAAATGTGAATCCTCGCAAAGTCTACACCAAGTTAAAGCTTGATGAGGTCCACGAGAACCTTTTGTCGAATCCTTGGTTTCATTTTTGGTTCAAGTACGTGAAAAGCTACAATTCGGAGCATCCCGCGAGGAGAGTGTCGATTTTAGATGTGTTGGCGGATCAATACGATCCATACACATTAACAATGACGCTGGGACAGGCAAAGAGCGAGGAAGACACGTTTGTCAAAGCTATTGGCGCGACACTGCAGAGTGAGCAGATGGAGGCTTGGAGTCGCGAAATTACCCCAAGACAACTCTATACTTTTTTGCGGTCAAAGTGGAATCCCCCCCACTTGCTTTACGGCCTTGCGTATGATGTTTGGAACACTTATTTCACCAAGATCAATTATAGATCAATGCCGCTCTTTGAGCAGCTGTACGAAACCTTCGGTGACGAGGACCTACCTTTGCTGCTAATTGGGGCCGACCAGCCCCCAATGGCCGACCAGCCACAAGAGGTCGCAGGGCTGGCGACAGAGCTATATCATCAATTAGAGTGGTTTTGGCTGGCAGGTCGCGTGCATCCACACACTGTTTTTAAAAATTTAAAGCTTACCGAACACTCACAATATCTTCTCGATATGTGGGAGATACAATTATGGATGAGGTACGCGGAAATGTTTCGGGAAAGGATTGGAATAACCGTGACTCTCAACAAGACCATTGAAAAATTCTTTACCGCAGATATGGTGATAGTTATTATCAATACAGCATTGACTGATGATGGAAAGAAATTGGCGGATGCGTTGAAGAACGAGTTGGCGTTGAAGTTGGCAGACGCGTTAGCTAAGGAAGTGTCTCCATTGGCAATTGTGTCCGAGTCGTTGTAGTTTCAGCATTGTAAGACTGGATAAATTAATGGCTTAATGTATCAAAGGAGTTGACATAACGAATAATAGGAAAATGCGCTATGTAAGTCATATAGGTAGTGCTGTAGGCGGCAAAAAAGTACTGATCCTTGTTTGTTTGCAGCACGCCGCCATCTTTTTTAAAAATGTTAATTTGTCCTCAATTATAAGTGCCTTAGTTCAATTCATTTGGGGAAATGATACCGGGCAGGCACTTTTCGCTACCGGGCAGGCACATTTCGCTACCGGGCAGGCACTGATGTTTACATGAATCTGATTGATTGGCATTTCTTCTCTGTGATTGGCTGGAGGGTCAATTTTCAGTCGTGAAATCAATTCTCATATACTACGCCAATCTCAGATGCAGCTTATCCCAAAATTACTTTTCGACATTGAAGCCGCGACTTTCCACGCAACTTTGACGTATTCTTCCGCAGTAATATCACCATGAACACCCTCCAAACTCTTGGCCAGCGTGCCTTCAGCTCTCACGAGGACGCACGCAAAGCTATAAACACGGAGCTCGGAGATTAGGGGTCTATTGTGTCAGTCAAACACACGTACTACTACAACAACGATCCGACAACAGACGACGTCAAGAACATTGTTCTTGTATGCTCATGTCACAAAAGTCCTGCCTCCATCGGTGCTGGGAACCCAGAAGCTAGCCGTAAACGTATCAGACCAAGTAGAAGCACTGGCGTCCTCGTGACAGCTGAAGACACGCTGGCCAAGAGTTTGCAGGGTGTTCATGGTGATGTTACTGCGGAGGAATACGTCAAAGTTGCGTGGAAGGTCGCGATTTTAACGTCGAAAAGTAGTTTTGGGATAAGTTGCATCTGAGATTGGTGTAGCATATGAGAATTGATTTCACGACTGAGATTTAACCCTCCAGCCAATCACAGAGATAAAATGCCAATCAATTCGATTTATATAAACATCAGTGCCTGCCCGTTAGCGAAAAGTGCCTGCCCGGTATAATTTTTCTTAGTTCTTGCGACATACTTCCAAAAGTAATTTAATATGGTTTTCGGCCGCGAAAATCTAATGACAAAGCCCGATCGAAACATCATCACGAGACTTCAGTTGCTGCCATTTGTGTTTGCTTTCTGCTTTACAATGGGCACAGAAAAAGATACACTATAAAAACATTTTTTTTTCTGTACGTCCAAAACCTTGTGAGACCAAATACTGTGTGGCGGACAGTTGTCTTTTCAAAAATTGCACTTCTCTGAAATGTCTAGGGTATGATAAAAAATGCCACATGCGCGCTGTCGTAGACTCTCCAAGGTTCTGACCGCTAGAGATTAAAGGAGCCTTAGGCTAGCAAGGATGCTGTCAATAAATCCACTGTCCGTAGGCCAAAAAGGTTCTAGACTTGTGTTGGCCATATGAAATATCTCGTGCGTAAGGACAGGGGAGGCTATGATTTCCGCTACAATCACTTGACCTGAAAGAGAACGAAGAGCTAGGAGGAATGGGCGAGGCTAATGACAGAAAGCTCGTTATATTTCTAGGGTAAGTTTAATGGCCAGAGACACCAACACAGTGGGCCAAAGGCAGTGTGACTCGCTCGAAGCCAATGCTTACGTAAGCCGCCGATACATGAGAGTCTATTGTCGAAAGATCTGACGAAGAGGTGGAAACCCTGTATGATAAATATATGTAGGCCACTATGTTGAGCTTTGTGCTCATCTGATTGCGTGCCAGGCATCTATAGACGGTACTCCGTGTTTAAGAACGTTAGTTTTAGCACGACCTCACATTTGATATGCGCGTAAATATTAAACGCGTCAACGTCAACCAACGCATTCTACTCAGAATCGTTAAGGGCCTATTAAACGCGTCAACGTCAACCAAAGCATTCTACTCAGAATCGTTAAGGGCCTATGATCTACACCCAAATATAGGATTTTTGGACAATCGTAACGCTGTCTGATCAAAAAAATTAATTTGTGTATTTAATCTGAAATTGTGTGAGCATTCTTCCAGACGGGTTAGGTAAATAAAGGTTCGTAAGGCCCATAAAACGGCATGTGAGTATGAATCTTAGCTTTGGTTACAAAAAGTGTGCAGACTTGGTTGGCAAAGAGTAATTGCCAATGCTTATTTTTTAATGATACATTTTTAATGGAATACATCTGCGTCAAGCGCGTCAAGATGTTCAGACCAAAAGCACATTGACCAGCCGGCTAGTAGAAATATATCAACTCCCGTGATAAGATCTTTTGAGCTTAAGAAGAAGGTATAAGTCGACTTGGACTTGCCCTGGAGTGTTCCGGAATCAATCGCGCAGATCGTGCGCGCAAGCCTGGCTCTTAAACAATGCAGCAATCTTCACAAATTTCAAAAACGATGAACAATACCTTTCGGCTCATGTTCGTCGATCAAATGCGCTGTAACACCCTTACCGTCGGAAGGTATTTGTCATATGCTGAGACTCGTTTTGTACATCTGAAGAACTGTTGATGTTACACCGCTGAATGCATGTTGAACAGGCGGATGGCGTCACAGTATTTGCGAGTACGACACAGTAAGTAATTGCATAATGGTTACCGTTTATTGATATAAATAAATATATTCATTTCCGCTTTTACTTTCTACTCAACAGGTTAACTGCTGCAACAAGCCTTCTTTCACAAGCAACGTCCTTGCCCACTATGGCTGACAAGCGCACCGAAGTCCTCGTAGGGAGGGTCTCCCGGGCCGTCAAAAATCAGAGTGACGTCACGGAGACGAAGCTGACTGAAGATGCCAAGGCTAGGCATCATCGCTCAAGGCGTTGAGATCCAGATCCAGACCAAGATTCGGTCGGCTATGCGCGTCAGGAATGCGTGGGAAACCCTTCGCGACTTTTACAATCGCTCGACTCTTCACAATCGTTTGGTGATGACTCGTCGACTACACAAGTTCAAGATGGAAAGTGGAACAAGCATAGCACAGCAACTGGACTCGTTTGACGAGCTAGAAGAGGGACTTCAGACTACGGGACAGATTCACGCTAGCTGGTGGTACTTCTCAGCAGTCAACCTTCGAAGTATAACTTGATTTCGTCGACTGTCTATAATGCTAGGGACATTACGTTGATCTAAGTCAAGGAGAGACTGCTCAAAGAACCAGAGAAGCTGCAGAAGAAGTAAACAACGGGGAGAGTGTTTTGCGTAATTGGCAATGCTAGAAGATCTATAGGTGGACGGGACAATGGACGAAAGGGTGGTTTTCCACGCAATAACGGTGTATCCAAGGGCTAGTGCTTCAATTGTGATCGATCAGGACACATGAAACGAAGCTTTTCGGCCGGTAAAAGATTTTACAGCGACAATACAGTGTTTGCTGTTGGTGAAGGTAAGTCATCAGGACGGCTGATTGACAGTTGAGCAACCTCCACATGACCCCACACCGGAAGGATTTGTTTGATTATAAGGGCCTAGTAGCTAGCAAAAATACATATGTCAGCAAAAGAAGATTGTATACGGACTGAAGCAAGCAGCAAGTGCCCGAACAAGACATTCCACCATGTATTAGTCAGGAATGGCTTCAAGAGTTGCGGGGCAAATCAATATGTTTATGTCATTAGCACTCAAGAAGATTTTGCCTACGTTGGACTTTATGTGGATGACATGATAATCGCAGAAAGAACCAGCAAAGAAATAAATTACTTGAAGGAGGTACTAAAGAATGCTTTCACGATGAAGGAGCTGGTGCCCTATCGCAATTTGATTGGATGATTGCTGTACATAATGACATGTACTCGGTCGGATATTGCTCACGTGGTGACACAGCTATTACTTTTCTGAAGAAGCCGGGACTACAACATTGGAGGAGAGCAATTTGAATGGTACAGTACCTGAATACTTCGCGTCAAATCGGTATCGTCCAAAGATGAACATTTTTACAAAGCGGGGCTTTGCGTCGCATTGCTGCATTGCTGGAAGTCAGGGTGTTGGTGCAATGAAACCGAACCAGTGTCTAACACTTAACTCGCGTTAATCTCTTTTAAAATGGAAGGCAACAACGAAAGCAGCTCATTGGGCAACGCGGGACGACTTGTATTGAGATGTAAGAGTGAATAGCGCTTGGCTTCATCCAAAGGGAGACACCTTTAGATTTCGAAAGCTCAAAGCCTTTAATTTATCCCACAGATCTTTTTTACTTGAGCTGAACAAAATTGTCGACGTCGAAGTGCAAAAAGCCTTAAAGCTCAATGGTGTTGCCGATGTGGTGGCCATTCGACCTATAAAAGAGATCAGCTTCTTAATTTTGCTTGCTCAGAAGACACGACGAAGACACTTGATACACAAAGTAGATACACGAAGCATGTCCGTGTTTTAAACGACTACGTATTGTGTCTGGTAATACATCACCAAAATATGTTCTTATGATCCCTTTCCTCAGCTATTAAGGTACACTACTCTGTAGTGTAGTGTAACACTACAGAATAGATTTGGTTCTAGGTTAAAAATTTTAGCGTACCACGGCAGTAAAGATTTGAAGCAGCGTGACCTCGTCACCGTAAATTTTCGCTCATACCACAAGGAGGATTGAATCTGCACGAGCATGTCATCGCAATCTACGCCGATATTCTGTGGCAGAAGACCTTACGGCAAGTGGCGCACCTTGGACACTTTTGATAGGCTAAGTTTGGCCATCATTTCGACACCGGCGCTATCGTCTAGAAGGATGTGACAGGATGGAATGCATAATGTACAGCGCGCTTGACTTGGCCGACGTATATTGTTAGTTTCTTACATAAAGAGTGACGTACATTGACCGCGGTCAGCTTTCCCTGTGTGCAGCATTTGATCATATTTTTCGAGCTATCGAACGCGTCTGCAGTGTACATAAAGCCTATGTACTGATGTACATTGAGTATATTGTTTTTGTATTCATATAGAGCACGGAAACAAAGGTAAGAATCACTGACGCGGAATCTTCCTTGTACCTGTTTCGGGTGATACTATTCGTGTTTAAATTACAAAACAACATTATTATTATTATTATTTTTATATTAGCAAATCTTAATTTGAAGCTCGATTCCACTAAGTAGCCATACGTGCAATGTGCATAACACTCTCTCAAATCATAAAAAAATCACTGGGCGCAGATGTAGCCGTTTATGCATCCGCCTTGCCGTCGTTGCTTTGCTCTATTATCATTGTTGCAAAAGACCAGATTTTGAAGCGCTTACCATTCGTCGGTATGGTTTCTAAACCTTATCCAACGAGATCAGCCTTCGCAGCGTTTTTGGCACCATATGCTCCGTATTAGTTGATGCGCAAAAGAAGACTAGAGATGCAATCCACTAGCACTACTATTTCACTACTCAATCGGCCATCAAATTGACAAGATGCGTCTACATGGCACTGCTTTGACACTCCTAGTAGCTTTCTTCTTTGTCGAAATCGCCGACGCTTCTGCGAATGCGACAGCATCCTCTGCACCCTTAGGACATTTTCATCCACTGGAGGTCGGTCGACCTGGTACTCTCGTCTCGGTACCGCAGTATGCAGGAAACGAAGAGAGGGTTCATGGTGAAGATGTCGGCTTGGAAAATGAAGTTGCCACTTTACTCTCCAAAAGCACGCAGGCGTTGGGAAAACAAGATGTCGACTCTTAGATTGAGCTAAAAGCAGCTGGGTGGAGGCTGAGAAATGAGCATTCTCGCCTTATCTACGAGGGTCTGGAGCCCGAGACGGTCGACGAGAACATTTAATCGAGCCCTTGGTTTCATGCGTGGGTCGAGTACGTGAAAAGTTACAATGCGGAGCATCCCGATGAAGAAGTGTAGATAATTGAAAAGTTGCGGGAAAAATACAAGGATAGTGAATTAACGATGATGCTGGAACAGGCAAAGGAACATGAAGACTCGTTGATCAAAGATATTGGCACGACACTGAAGAGGGAGCAGATGTCGATTTGGAAAGACGAAAGAGTTGATCCACGAATAATCTACATATCTTTGCAGTTTGGCCAGACCTCCCCGGGTTTGCTCACGGGCCGTGCGTATAACATTTGGTACATTTATTTTACCAAGTATTATCCTGGTTGGTCCTTGCCGCTCTTCGATCAGCTGCTCAGTATGTTTGGTAACGGAGGTCTATCTTCGCTACTATTTGTGGCAAAACGATTTGAAGAAACAGAAGTGCAGGCGACAAAGCTTCAATTTTGTGAAGCCGGAGCTGGTTTTCAAAAGATTGAAGCTCCACGACGAATCAAGGCGTCTTCTTGATAACCCGAAGATTGAAATGTGGTCGAGGTTTGTGGATATGTATCGGAAGGAGAAATGGACGGACGTGTCCCTTAATCAAATGATGAAGCGCTACTACAACGCAGACCAGATCCAGGCTATGAACGAGAAAGCAACGACTGATAATGGAAAGATATTGGCGAAAGAGGTAGCGACCTCGCGAGCTTAGGAGTCGCCTCTACCGGCGATTGAGTTGTAGCAGTTTGAGCGTTGTAAGACTGGAAAGCTTCTTGACTCTATGGATATGGTGTGTTATATGACTTATGACAGGCCCATACCTTACTTCAAGTCATTTCAAGCGCGGCTGTAGGTTTGGGCGACCTATCAATTAGAGTCAATAATTTGATTTCCTTATTTACGCACACCATATATAACTGATTTATATGCAGCTAACATTAGTAATGTTACTTTAAGAATGATAACAATGAAACTCTTTAGATCGCTGTGGTACACATAGCGCCGGGTTGCAGATCTCTTTCTTCGGATCTGCAGTAAACAAAAACACTGCCACTGTATTACTGATACTTTGATATCGTTGCTACAGAAGGCCATATACTAAAATCATACCGGCACGCAATTAAGGTGTAAATTGGTACTTTATTTTTGTAGTAAAAGCATAAGCGAACCCATATATTAGTAATAAATAATATTTATTACTAATATATGGCATAATCGGTTTGATTTTGACTCATCACACTTAGGGTTTAAATAAAAAGATTATTTAATAAATATTTATTAGATATTCTTAATAACTAAACCCTAAGTGTGATGAGTTAGCGCTGAAGATCAGTCTATAGGTCTGGATATAAGTAATGTTGATCGATATCAGCCAATGCTTATGCACAAATCGTCGGGCAGGCATTAGCATGATTGCTGGATCAGCACTACAGAGCAGATCAGCCTGTGGCGTTTATGGTACCATCTTAGCTTCCAGCGTGTACGTACCATCCGGCTCCTTCTTAGTCGATGCGCAAAAAAAGACTAGAGATGCAATCCACTTGCATTATCCTTTCATTCTTCATTTGGCCAGCAAGTTGACAGAATGCGTCTTCACGTGATTGCTTTAGCACTTCTACCTGTTATCTTTCTCATTGCAAAAGTCGATGCTTCTGCGAATGCGACAGCGTCCCCTGCACCCCTAGAGATATCTTCATCGGCCGGAGATCGACCTGGTACCCTCGTCTCAGAACCGCAGTATGCGGAAGTTGAAGAGAGGGTTCCTGTTATCGAAGAAGTCGGCTGGGGGAATAAGTATGCCACCTTGTTGGCCAAAAGTACGCATGCGGTGTGGAATCACAATGCCAACTCTCACCTTGAGCTCAAAGTGGCGTGGTGGAGGGTAAAAAATGTGCATCCTTACTCAGTGTTCACCAAGCTAAAGCTCGATGAGGTCGACGAGGACATTTTGTCGAATTCTAAGTTTCGTCTGTGGGTCAAGTACGTGGACAGCTACAAGTTGGAGCATCCCACGAAAAAAGTGTCGATCATCAAAAAGTTGCAGAACCAACTTGATGAATACGATTTGGCCATGATGCTAGAACAGGCAAAAAGAGACGCCGACCCGTCACTTAAAAATCTTGGCGCGAAACTCCAGATTGAGCAGATGGCGATATGGAGCGCCGAAAAATGTACTTCCTCCCGACTCTACAACCTTTTACAGTGGGACCCGAGCCACCCGGTCTTGCTTACCGGCCATGCGTATGCTATCTGGAACATTTATTTGAGCTTGTACAAACCTGGTAGACCAATGACACACTTGGAGCAGCTGCTTTACACTTTCAAGGATGCGAGTCTGTCTGCGTTACTCATTGCTTCAAAGCGATCAGAAAAAACAGCAGTGCTGGCGAAAGGCCTTCAACTCCAATTAGAACAGGTCTGGTTGCGTGAACGCGTGACGCCAAAGCTTGCTTTTAAATATTTAATGCTTGACGAAACCCCGAATGATCTACTCAAAAATCCAGAGCTCCTGTCATGGATGAGGTATGAGGAAATGTATCGGAAGCAGACAGGGACGGGCGTGACGCTCAACGAGGTCATTGAAAGCTTTTTGCCGCAGACAGGATTATAAAAGTTGTCAAAACAGTGACGACCGAAGATGGAAAGAAGTTGGCGAGGAACTTGGCGGAGTATTTGGCAAAGAAGTTGGCAGTCGCACAAGCTTAGGAGTTGCCTCTATTGGCTATTGTGTGGAGTTCTTGCAGATCGTGCATTTTAAGACCGCTAAAAACATTATTGTTGTAAAACATGACGCATGACAGGAATTAGGATATGTAAGTCATTTAGGCAATGCCAAGCGCGGGTGTGGGTGATCTTATTATGGAGGTACTTGTTTTATTGGCATTGCAACGTACTCTGTTGATTTATATATATCGATACATTTACATTAAGGAGTCTACTCATTTTTTTCGGAAAAGGTTGGGGTGACGCCCTCCTTCCAAGCGCGGGTGCTAAATGCTCGCGCGCTTCGGGCAGGTGCTCTCGGGCATCTGCAGGTCTCTAACAAGTCTCACCCTCGACGCGACGGTGTCCAGCACCAGGCCAAACCCCCTTCCTCGCCCTTAACCGCGCCAACCGCATCAGGATTGGCTCCTTTAATGTGAATTCTCTAGGTTTGAAGCGCAAGAAGCACAAAACACTCCCCGAAGATCTCCGGCGCTACCGCGTCGATATCCTTGGCCTCCGAGAAACCAAGATCTACGATAGAGGTGAGCAACGCATTGATGACTTCCTTCTAACCCTGAAAAAAAAAAAAAAAAGAAGCTAGACCGAAGTCACCGAACTCCGCCGCCACTGCAACCCGTCGGGCGCCACTCGACACGCCCGATCCCGAGAAGAAACCTGGCGCCACACTAAGAAGCTCGGAACACTCCTCGGCGATATTGAAGGTTTATCCCGACGCAAGTCCCTGGCCACCCTCGCGCTACACCGCCTCTGGTCCGTCTGGCTCCGCCCCACGCTCATCTCACCCAAGACCGCATTCGATTGTACAACACCTACGTCCTGCCGATTCTGCTGTACAACTGCGCCACCTGGGCTCTTACCAAGTCAGAGCTCCACGGCCTCGAGAGTTTCCATCGCCGCCAGCTTCGCTACGCTCTTGGCTATCGCTACCCCCGACCCATTTCGAATGCAAGACTCTACGACCTCTGTGATGAGCGGCCGCTGAGACTACGACTGACACAAGCTCGCTGGCGCCTGTTTGGCCATGTACTTCGCCGCAATCCCGACATTCCAGCTAACATCCAGATGCGTGCCTACTTCTTCTCCACCGCAGCAAAATGGCGCGGACGTCCCCGCACCACGCTCCCCTCGACACTCGACCACAATCTTGTTTCCCGTGACTCCGGCTTTCGACTCCGGACAGCACAAGACCTCGAAGTGGTACGTACCCTTGCACAAGACCGAAAGAAATGGAAGACCCATACGACCTCGGTGCTGGATGCACTGCCCGCCGAACGAGACTCGACGTATGCGGACACCACTCTATGCCGTGGACTAGCCAGACTGAGCCTAGCACGTGCATACCTTGGCAACGCGATAACGTAATACATTACATTACAGTCTACTCATTTGCCTTACTTTATTTTCATTTGTAGCAATTAGCGACTAATTAGCTAGATCCCAATTCGCTTTCATAAGGATTTTTGGCCGCAAAGATTTAATTTCAAAGCCCGACCAAATCATCATCATATACCTTCAGCTGCTGCCGTAAGTATATGCCTTCCATCATGCGATGGGCGCAGAAAACGACTTTCCATCAATCAAGGATCTCAATTTTCCGTACGTCACACGTTGTGAGACCGAAAAGTATGTGGTAGGCATTGTCGTTTTAAAAACTGCGATTCTCCGACATTTATTCGCCAGATACCCGCTCAGGCTAGAAAGACCTCATGCTTTACCGCGGTGGCGCGTCTATCATTCCAGGCACCTTAACCTTTGGGCAACGGGAAAAATAATGTAATGGGCCCTCATAGGCCATTACTTTGATGCAAATGTGGTACATATCACAGTGCTCCATGGATCACTATAACCGATCGAATACCGGTGGTACCGCCGAAACCCGCTACGTCATCACATGATGTCATAATCGTTCCAGTACACACAGTTAAAGTAATCACCACTTGTGTAATCATGTTCAGAATGATGGATCCTGCTCTGTGGGACTGGACCGATGACACGGCCGACGGGACAGTCAGGTAAATGTGAGGGACGAGGTCTATCATAATACAGAAAATCAGATTTCAAGCTCGAAGTCGCCGGGGAGTCCAGGATCGTAGATTTATAAGTGAAAGCAAGGACTTACAAGAAAAACATCCAGAAGCCCTTCAAATGCACTCGTGAGCAGCAGCAGGAAGCATGACTGCATTTTCTTATTAGTTAAAAAAAATCACCAAGTTGCCTTCTCTTCCTGCAAATTATTCCTCGTCTCGAAGCAAAAGGCTCGGAACTCATCAGAATTGAACTCAGGTATCGGTTCAAAATTCTCTGTGTGTTCCGTTTAATTTACACTCCCTTAAATTCAGTTCCACACAGCTCTTCGCCTTTACGATAGCTGAATTGAACTGAATCTGGTAGAAGCGAATGAATGATGCAGGCTGCTCTTCAACATATGGTCACTTCGATAATGATCTCAAGCAAGCGTCTTAGCCTCCAAAGTGCAAATTTCGAGTTCACATTGAAATTTTGGATCTGCGCCAAGGCCAGTTAGACCTGCACATTTACGCTTAACGTGCCCGGTGTTCTTTGTCTCGCATCTTGAGCAAATCGGTCGAAGAAGCTATCGAAGTGGCGACGTTATATAAGGTGGTCCCAATGCCAACGCGTAGCGTCCCCGGCTGTGGCAGGATGGGCCACAAAGCGAAAGATGACCATGTGTAGATCGACATTCAGTCGTTTCCGCAGCGCTCTCGCTCAATATTGGCGTGTATTAAGCACCGAAGATCGAACTTGCTTTGCAGCTAAATCAACCCGGACCGACACTGCTCTTCATCTTTGTCTTTGCGGGCTGTTTTAAAGCACTGGGATGTCACCGTCATCGCCAAACTAATTTTTTGGCCAGTAGGTAAGCCCGCCCTTACTGATCGTTGCCAAGTTTTCTTCGGTACGCCCAAGTGGGGTTTTTCGCGTGCGTTGTTCGACACTAATGCGTGAAAATACCTTCATCAGAAACACGATATTTACTTTTGCAGAGAGCGATATGGGCACGATGGCTGCTGAATTTAGCTGATGGATTTGCTAAGAACAAGTAGAGCAAGTCGTGGCACTTCGACTGAATTCCGAGGAGACGATGACTTCATCCTTTTTGACTTCGATGTTAAGTATGACTTTATGCTTGGGATGCCATCTTGAGCGGGCGGGTCATTGACTAAACCATTCAGCATAGTACCGCGCGCACTTGTGGAGTTGATTGGCCAGATCTAATCGTGTTCGTAGTTGCTTCACAATCAGAAGTGTGGGACGATTATCGCTCGCCTTGGTCTGCTCCGAATCAACACGGACTCAATTATTCCTAACGAAGCAACCAACAAGTGGCATTTCCAGCGCGCAAACGATCTATTCCTTCACTTTTTTGTAGAGCCGACGCTCTCGCATCACTACAAAGTGCTTTTGAAGATGCTTGAAATATGTCTCTAGTCCGTTTGGTTGTGCTCAGCCTTGCTATGGACGAAAATATCGTAAAAATAGCTTGGAGAGAACTCTCGCGTGAGATGAGAATGTTGACTATGAGAAATGCGGGCACATTTTTCAGTCCCTGTGGCATTACAAGTCATTCCCATTGCATTTCACTTAGCGTGCTCATTGCCGTTTGAGGAACGTCTTTGTCTCGCATACGAATTTGATGAAATGAATCTGATAATCCTAGAGGGCTGAAAACAAGCTATTTACCATTCTGTCAATAATTGTACCTTGCGAGGAACTGATTATTAAGCAAGGGTGGGGGCACCGATCAGCTTATTGAAAGCATAAGCGTTTTTTTTGCTTTTTTAACGCAGGAAGTCGAGCTACAGTGTGAACACTTATTAGCTGCACATTTCCAGCCTTCCGTACTTCGTTTATGGAGTCAAGTCGATTTCGTGATGAGCTTAACGATCTGGTGGCAGTTCTTTCAGCACCATTTTATAAAGATTTTCCTTGCAGGGCTTGCTTGAACACTAGCTTTTCTTGAGCGCTTCTCACTCTTAAGCCTACTTCTTAATTTGCGTCTTCTCCTCCAACTCACCAGAGTCTATATTTGTGAACGTGTTGACTCCTTCTAATCAGCCTTAGCACCAATAGACACACTTTGAAGTCTCACAACTCTTGAAAACACAGAAAAAAATTTTCTCGCTATTTTTTTTGGTAGAGCACTCTTAACAGCACGTTCAGAAGATCTTACAGTTTATATTGTTTACATCGTGTGGCTTCCCGAAAGTATCATTTGCTAGTGTATGGACATACCGTTCTCTCCTTCGTCATTGTAGCGAAGGATACATGCGTATCTTGTCCAGATGTATGGGTCACACCCGACTTTAATCGCTTGACGGATCACGACAAAAGAGTTAGACAGTTTCGCACGCAGACTTCTCCTTACTTTGGTTAAGGCTTATTGACTTAACTCAAAGCGCGCTCAATCGCCTGGCTCACTCCTTGATCGCGTGGAGCCATTGCTCTTCAGAAAAGCGCAAGAGGGGTCCGCAATAATGTTAAATACCCACAGTAGTTGTTCCTCTTTTATAACTTGGCGCTGCAGTGTGTTCGAACCTTAAACACTGATCAGACACTGTTTCCGGTCGATCTTCGTTTGATATCGCATTCAGTCAAAGTGAAAGTAGAAGCAACAACAACAGAATGCGCCTGAGTACATCAAGAAAAATTTGCGTGCAGCACAGGGGCTACGCGCAAATTTTGGCATCGAGGTAGTCGCTGCTGTCGAGCACGTCTTCGCAGATGGGTGCAGATGGTGCATGTTCTTCCTTGGTCGCTAGGGGTCGAACGAAACCACTCAAAGTACTACCCGGTGCAGTCCAACTCAGCTTTCGCAAAGACGAGGAGCTGTGTGGAGTTGACTCTAAGGGAGCGTAAAGCAAACGAAGCTCGCACAGAAGTCTAAGTCGATGCTTGGGCTTGGTAACCTTGAGTCTTGGGCCTTGTGCTTCGAGACGAGAGATGACGTAGGGCAACTTGCATAAATTTGCAACTAATTCGATCTGTCATTGTTCCCGCTGTTGCTCGTAAATGCACCCAAAGGGCTCCTAGAGGCTTTAGCCGCTCCTATATAGAAGCTGTACTCTGAGGTTCAACCTTAGACTCAAAGTGTAATGGGATTGGCCCCGTCATTCGAATGAACTCATTTAGTCTCAAAGCGCTAGAAGAATCATATTGCACATGATTACACAAGTGAAGATTACTCCGTTATACACCAACTGCCTGTGCTGGAATTATTGTGGCATCATCTGATGCACGTGGGTGCTAGTGGAATCCGATAACCCAAGGCGCGCTGTGAGAAGGTGTGTACCACACATATTCACCTCGCAATGGGGTCCATTACTTCGTTTTAATCAAAGCCGAAAGGTAGAGGTGCCTAAAACAAGGGGGAAGGATAGACGCACCTCCACGTAGAGTGAGCGGTTGTCTGGCGAATGACCGTCGGAGAAGCGCAGTTTTTTTTTTAAAGACAACTGTGCCACTAGACGTCGAGACGTGTGACGTACAGGAGTACTAGATCCATTTTGCTAATACATCGTTTTTGCGTCCATTGCGTAATGAGTCGATCGAATTCCGGAAGTGAGTCTTTGCGGCCAAAAAACTAGCATTAAAGAGCCATCTTGGAAACCGATAGAGAAAGCTCTATAATTGCTCCAAAAACATAATAAAAAAGGCGAATTAGTAGACTTTTTAAAGAGGACAAGATCAATATTTTTGCCCATGATAAGTTTTTTTTGTCTCCTACAGCCGTGCTGATGCCTAAAAAACGCAAATATCGTACTTCCCTGTTATACAAACAACTTCTCTATATTTCAGTCTTACAATGTTTGATCTGCAACAACGCAAAACCACTGCCAATAGGCAACGCCTTAGCTTGCGCAGCTGCCAACTTCTCCTCCATATACTTCTCCAAATTCTTCGCCAACTCCTTTCCATCATCAGTCCTAGCTGTTTCGATAACAACCTTGATCCTATTTGCGCTGAAGAAGCCATCAATGACCTCGTTAAGTGTCACGTCAGTCCCTGTCTCTCTCTGATACATTTTCGCATACCTTATCCATGATTTACGCGAGTCTGTCTAAGCTGCTAATAGCCTCAAAATGGTCAGGGGAATTAGCAGCGCAGGCGACAGACCTGTAACTCTATTTAGAAAACGACTGGCTGCGTAGAGGTGTGACACCGGAGCTTGCTTTCAAACATTTAAAGCCTGACATTACCCCATATTGTCTACTCCAACATCCTGAGCTTCATCGAAAGCGTGGAGCAGCTGATCGGAGAGCGTCATTGGCCGACCAGGGTTGAAATTGGTGAAGAAATTGTCCCAGACATTCTTTGCACGGCCGGTAAACAAAGTCGGGAGAGTGCAGTTTGCCTGCAAATCGTAGTAAATTTGGTCCAGGGGAACTTTATGTTTTTCCATAACGACATTTGTTTAAACTGGAGTTTTGCGCCAATGGCTTGAAGTGACGTGTCTATCTCTCCCTTGGCCTGTTCCAGCATCATTGACGATGCAAGCTCATCGAATTTCTCCCGCAACTTTTCAATAATCGACATTTTCTCCTCGGGATGCTCCAAATTGTAGCTTTCTACGTACTTGACCCACGCTTGAAACCGATGATTGGATAAAATGTTTTCGTCGACCAGCTCTCGTCCCAGCTCGGTGTTCCAGCCAATCACAGAGAAGAAATGCCAATCAATTCGATTTATATAAACATCAGTGCTGCCCGTTAGCAAAAAGTGCCTGCTCGGTATCATTTCCCAATATTTATTGCTAGGTATTGTTATTTTCGGAAAAGGTTGGGGTGACGCCCTCCTTCCAAGCGCGGGGGCTAATTGCTCGCGCGCTTCGGGCAGGTGCTCTCGGGCATCTGCAGGTCTCTAACGAGTCTCACCCTCGACGCGACGGTCTCCAGCACCAAGGCGGCACCTGGGCTCTTACCAAGTCAGAAGTACACAAAATAATGGAAGACCCTCACGGCCTCGGTGCTGGCTGCACTGCCCGCCGAACGAGACTCGACGTATGCGGACACCACTCTATGCCGTGGACTAGCCATAGAGCCTAGCACGTGCATAACTTGGCAACGCGATAACGTAATACAATACAATACAAGGTATTGTTATAGAAACGGTATATTTTTCCATTCTCCTTTTCTATATTAACAAATCTTAATTTAAAGTTCAAGTTTTGCACATTAGTAAAGTAGCCATGCGTGTAGTGTGCACTCTCTCAGATCATAAAAAATCATTGGGCGCAGAGATAGCCGTTTATACATTTGCCTTGCCGTCGTTGCTTTACCCTATTATCATTGTTGCTAAAGACCAAATTTTGAAGCGCTTACCAATCGTCGGCATGGTATCTAAACCGTATCCAACCAGATCAGCCTTCGCAGCGTTTTTGGCACCATATGCTCCGTATTAGTCGATGCGCAAAAGAAGGCTAGAGATGCAATCCACTAGCACTACTCTTTCACTACTCAATCGGCCATCAAATTGACAAAATGCGTCTTCACGGCAGTGCTTTGACACTCCTACTTGTTTTCTCCTTTAACTCAAATGCCCACGCTTCTGCAAATGCGACAGCGTCCCCTGCATCCTTAGAGACATATATATCCACTGGAGATCGACCTGGTACCCCCGTCTCGGTACCGCAGTATGCAGGAGACGAAGAGAGGGTTCCTGGTATCGAAAATGTCGGTTTGGAAAATGAAGTTGCCACCTTACTCTCCAAAATCACGCAGGCGTTGGGAAAACAAGATGTCAACTCTCAGCTTGAGCTCGAAGCAGCTGAGTGGAGGCTTAGAGATGAGCATCCCCACTTTGTCTTCGACGATCTGAAGCCCGAGAAGGGTGACGAGAACCTTTTGTCGAATTCTTGGTTTCATGTGTGGGTCAAATACGTGGAAAGTTACAATGCAAAGCATTCCGATGAAGAAGTGTCGATAATTGAAAAGTTGCGGGAGAAATACAAAGATAATGAATTGGCGATGATGCTGGAAAAGGCAAAGGAAGATGAAGACACGTTGATCAAAGATATTGGCACGTTACTGCAGAGGGAGATGATGTCGATTTGGAGAGACGAAAGAGTTGACCCACGGGACATTTACATCTCTTTGCAGTTTGGCCAGACCCCGACGGGCTTGCTCACGGGCCGTGCGTATAACATTTGGAACACTTATTTTACCGAATATCACCCTGCTTGGTCCATACCGCTCCTCGATCAGCTGCTCAGCATGTTTGGTGATGGAGGTCTATCTTTGCTACTACTTGTGGCAGAACGATCAGAAGAAACAGCAGCGCAGGCGATAGAGCTTCAAAGACAATTAGAAGATAACTGGATAAGAGATTTAGTGAAGCCGGAGCAGGTTTTTGAATGGTTACAGCTCCACACAGGATTAAGGCGTCTTCTTAATAACCCGAAGATTGATATGTGGTTGAGGTATGTAGATAGGTATCGTCAGGACAAATGGACGGACCTGACTCTTATTAAAATGCTCAAGCGCTACTACAACGCACACCAGATTCAGGCTATGACTAAGAACGACTGATAATGGAAAGAAATTGGCGGAAGAGTTAGCGACCTCGCGAGCTTAGGAGTTGCCTCTACCGGCAATTGAGTTGTTGCAGTTTGAGCGTTGTAAGACTGAAAAGCTTCATGGCCCATACCTCACGTCAAGTCATTCCGGCAATGCTAAGCGCGGCTGTAGGTTTGGGCGACCTATTAATCAAAGTCAATAATTGATTTTCCTTATTTACGCACACCATATAACTAATTTATATGTCAGCTTACGTTTCTCGTAGATAGAGCAAAAAAGTCTTGCAAATCACCGCGTACAAAAATCGTCTCAACTTTCAGATAGACAGACGTCAGCATGATTGCTGAATTGGCACGACAGAGAAGATCAGCCCCCGCAGCGTCTATAGTATCATCAACAATGTACCAGCAAGTTTATAGATGCGTTGCTTCAGGACTAGTATTAGTATTCTTTCTTTTCGCAAATGCGAACGCTCCTTCAAATGCGACAGCGTCCCCCACACCTTGACGAACCTTTTCATCCACTGGAAGTCGATCTTGAGACGAACAGGAAATTGATAGTATCAAAATTCACGGCGAGGGGTAAAGTTGCCACCTTACTGACCAAAATCAAGCAGGCGTTGCGAACACAAGATGTCAAGTCTCAGCGCAAGCTTCAAGTAGCTTGGTTAAAAGCGAAAAATGCGAATCCTCAGTTTACGACAAGCTAGAGCTCGATCCGAAAACATTTTGTCGAGGTTTTGGTTTCAGGTTTGGGTCAAGTACGTAAAAAGGTTTGATTTGAAGCAGTTTAAGAAGAAAATGTCCATTTTTTGGCAAAGGAGTGGGAGCAATCCAATGCATATATATTGTCGATGATGGCGGAACAGGCATGTGAGAGGCAGACACGTCAATTTGAGCTATCGGCACAAAACCGCATATTGAGCAGTTGTCGTTCTAAGAGACCGCAAATTTCGCCCACACCAACTTCACAACATTCAACAGTCAAACTTGATCCACTTGAGTCTGCTAACTGGCCGTGCGTATGTTATCTGGAACATCTACTTGAACGACTTCAACCCTAGAAAGTCCATGGCGCTCTTTGACCAGCTTTACACTTTCGGTGAGGTGAGTCGATCGTCGCTATCAATTGCGGCAAAGCAGTCAGAGGAGACAGCAGCGCTAGTGACATACCTTTATCTCCAATTAGAAAACCGCTGCTTAAATCATCTTGTGACGCGGGGCTCGTTTTTAATAATTCAATGCTTCACGAAATTTCATATGATCTTCCCGAGAACTCAGAGCACAAATCATGGATGAGGTATGCGGAAATGTATTAAAAGAGAACTGAGACGGACGTGACTCTCAACGATTTCACTTTCATTAATAGAACAGCCAAGACTAAACATGGGAAGAAGGTGGCAGAGAAAACTGGCGAAAAAGTCGGCGGAAAATTTGTCAGCCGCGCAAGCTTAATATAACATGGTCTGCAGCTTAAGCCTCTCTTTGAAGACTCTCCCAAGGTGCATATAGCCGTATTTACATCCGTGCTGGTGATATAGAGATTTGGCAGCAAGGTTACTGTTGTCTTTTTATTTACTTTTATTGCTAAAAATCGAATTTGAAATGCCTAACATTCGCCAGCGCTATATGAAGGTTTTCGTCTCTCAAGAATGTCATAATAACAGATGAATTACTATGAACCTCATTGGATCGCTGTGGCGCACATAGCGACGGTTGCAGATCTCTGTCTTCGGATCTGCAGTGAACAAAAACACTGCCACTGTATAACTGATACTTTGATATCGTTGCTACAAAAGACCAAATACTAAAATCATACCGGCACGCAATTTAGGTCAATTGGTACTTTATTTTTGTTATTATCCAGGTTAAGAGTGTGATGAAAGCGTAAACCGATGAAGCCATATATTAGTAATAAATATTCTTGATAACCAAACCATAAGTGTGATGAGTTACCACGGCTTAGCGCTGAAGATCAAGTAATATTGATCGATATCAGCCAATGCTTAAGCTTTATTCGCTATAGTGGTATGCCACAAATCGCCGGGCAGGCATTAGCATGATTGCTAGATCAGCACTACAGAGCAGATCAGCTTGTGGCGTTCATGGTACCACGTACCATACGGCTCCTTCTTAGTCGATGCGCAAAAAAAGACTAGAAGTGCAATCCACTAGCATTAACCTTTCATTCTTCATCTGGCTAGCAAGTTGACAGGATGCGTCTCCACGTGATTGCGTTAGCACTTCTACCTGTTATCCTTCTTATTGCAAAGGTCGATGCTTCTGCGAATGCGACAGCGTTCCCTGTACCCCCAAAGATCGACCTGATATTCTCGTCTTAGAACCGCCGTATGCAGAAGCCGAAGAGAGGGTTCCTGTTATCAAAGAAGTCGGCTGGGGAAATAAGTATGCCACCTTATTGGCCAAGAGTACGCATGCGGTTTGTGGTGGAGGGTAAAAAATGTGCATCCTTACTCAGTTTGCACCAAGCTTAACTCGATGAGGTCGACGAGGACATTTTGTCAAATTCTTGGTTCCGTCTGTGGGTCAAGTACGTGGACAGCTACAATTTGGTGTGCATCCCACGAAAAAAGTGTCGATCATCAAAAGTTGCAGGACCAACTTGATTAATATGGTTTGGCCATGATGCTAAAACAGGCAAAAAGAGACGCAGACCCGTCACATCAAACTCTTGGCGCGAAACTGCAGATTGAGCTGATGTCGATATGGAGCACCCAAAGATGTACTTCCTCCCGACTCTACAACATTCTACAGTGGGACCCGAGCCACCCGGTCTTGCTTACCGGCCATGCGTATGCTATCTGGAACATTTATTTGAGCTTGTACAAACCTGGTAGATCAATAATGAACTTAGAGCAGCTGCTTTACATTTTCAATAATGCGAGTGTGCCATCGCTACTTTTTGCTTTAAAGCGATCAGAAAAAACAGTAGTGCTGGCGAAAGCCCTTTAACTCCAATTAGAACAGGTCTGGTTGCGTGAACACGTGACGCCAGAGCTTGCTTTCAAATATTTAATGCTTGACGAAACCCCAAATGGTCTTCTTAATAACCCAGAGCTCGTGTCATGGATGAGGTATGCGGAAATGTATCGGAAGCAGACAGGGACGGGCATGACGCTCAACGAGGTCATTGATAGCTTTTTTGCCGCAGGCAGGATTATAAAAGTTGTCGAAACGGCGACGACCTGAAGATGGATAGAAGTTGGCGGAAAATTTGGCGGAGTGTTTGGCAAAGAAATTGGTAGCCACACAAGCTTAGAAGTTGCCTCTATTGGCTATTGTGTGGAGTTCTTGCATTTTAAGACCGATTAAATCGGTATTGTTGTGAAACATGACGTATGACAGGAATTAGGATATAGTGTCATTTAGGCAATGCCAAGCGCGGGTGTGGGTGATCTTATTATGGAGGAACTTGTTTTATTGACATAGCACCGTAATCTGTGGATTTATATTAATCGATACTTTTACCTAAAGAAGTCAACTAATTAGCCTTATTTTTTTTTTCATTTGTAGCCTTCTCTTCTATGTAGCTAGATCACAATTCGCTTTCACAAGTAGGTTTTTCGGCCGCGAAGATCTAATTTTGAACATCGTCCAAATCATCATCATATGCCTTCAGCTGCTGCCGTGAGTATATGCCTTCCATCATGCAATGGGCACAGAAAACTTTTGCTATCAATCAAGGATCTCAATTTCTGTACGTCACACGTGGTATTGTATTGTATTGTATTACGTTATCGCGTTGCCAAGTTATGCACGTGCTAGGCTCAGTCTGGCTAGTCCACGGTATAGAGTGGTGTCCGCATACGTCGGGTCTCGTTCGGCGGGCAGTGCAGCCAGCACCAAGGTCGTGAGGGTCTTCCATTATTTTGTTTATCTCTGACTTGGTTAGAGCCTAGGTGGCGCCCGGTGCTGGAGACCGTCGCGTCGAGGGTGAGACTCGTTAGAGACCTGCAGATGCCCGAGAGCACCTGCCCGAAGCGCGCGAGCATTTATCCCCCGCGCACGTGGTGAGACCGAAAAGTATGTAATAGGCGTTGTTGTTTCGAAAAGTGCGATTCTCCGACGTTAGTTCGCCAGATACCCGCTCGGGCTAGAAAGACCTCATACTTCACCGTGGTGGCGCGTCTATCATTCCAGGAACTTTAACCAGGGAAAAACAATGTAATGGGACATTAAATGTGGTACACATCTTCTCACAGGTTGATATGACCGATCGAATACCGGTGATACCGCCAATATCCGCAACGTCATCACATGATGTCATAATCGTTCCTGTACACACAGTTGGCGTCTTACGGAGCAATCACCAATTGTGTAATCATGTTCAGAATGATGGATCCTGCTCTGTGGGACTGGACCGATGACACGGCCGACGCGACAGTCAGGTTTATGTGAGGGACAGGGTCAATCACATTACAAAAAAACAAATTTATAACTTAAAATCTTAAGGGAGTACTCAAAATCGTAGGTTTAGTAAGTGAAAGCAAGAACTTACGAGTGAAACATCCAGAAGCCCTTCGAATGCACTCAGGAGCAGCAGCAGGAAGCATGACTGCATTTTCTAATTAGTTAAAAATCTACCCAAGTTGCCTTCTTTTCCTGCAAATCATCCCTCGTCGCGAAGCAAAAGGCTCGGGACTCATCAGAATTGAACTCAGGTATCGGCTCTCAATTCTCTGTGTGTACCATTTAATTCACACTCCCTTGAAGTCAGTTCCACACAGCTCTTCTCCTTTACGATAGCTGGATTGAACTGAGTCTGGTAGAAGCGAATGAATGATGCAGGCTGCTCTTCAATATAAGGTCACTTTGCTTATGATCTCAAGCAAGCGTCTTAGCCTCCAAAGTACAAATTTCGAGTTCACGTTGAGATTTTGGATCTGCGCCAATACCAATTAGACCTGCACAATTACGCTTAACGTGCCCGGTTCTCTTTGTCTCGCATCTTGAGTAAACCGGTCGAAGAAGCTATCGAAGTGGCGACGTTGTACAAGGTGGTCCCAATGCTAACGCGTAGTATCCCCGGCTGTGGCACGACGGGCCACAAAGCGAAAGATGAACATATGTAGATCGACATACAGTCGTCTCCGCAGCGCTCTCGCTCAATATTGGCTTCCGAAGATTAATCTTGCTTTGCAGCTAAATCAACCCGGGCCGACACTGCTCTTCATCTTTGTCTTTGCGGGCTTTTTTTAAGCGCTGGGATGTCACTGTCTTCACAAAAAAAATTTTTGGCCAGTAGGTAAGCCCGCCCCGACCGATCGTTGCCAATTACTTCTTTGCTACGCCCAAGAGTTTTTTTTGCGTGCGCTGTTCGTTACTAAGGCGTGAATATACCTTCACCAGAAAAATACGATATTTACTTTTGCAGAGAGCGATATGGGCAAGATGGCTGCTGTATTCGCTGATGGTTGTGCTAAGAACAAGTAGAGCATGTCGTGGCTCTTCGACTGAATTCCGAGGAGACGATAACCTTATCCTTTTTGACCTCAATGACAAGTATGATTACATGCTTGGGATGCCGTCTCGAGCGGGCAGGTCATTGGCTAAACCATTCAGCATAGAACCGTGCGTACTTGTGGAGTTGATTGGCTAGATCTAATCGTATCCGTAGTTGCTTCACAATCAGAAGTGTGGGCCGATCATCGCTCGTCTTGGTCTTCTTTTGAATCAACTCGGACTCAATTATTCCTATCGAAGCAACCAACAAGTGGAACTTCCAGCGCGCAAACGATCTAATCCTTCACTTTTTTTGTAGAGCCGATGCTCTCGCATCACTTCAAAGTGCTTTTGAAGATGCTTGAAATATATCTCTAAGTCCGTTTGGTTGTGCTCAGCCTTGCTATGGACGAAAATATCGTAAAAAAAGCTTGGAGAGAAATCTCGCATGAGATGAGAATGTTGACTATGAGAAATGCGGGCGCATTTTTCAGTCCCTGTGGCATTACAAGTCATTCCCATTGCATTTCATTTAGTGTGCTCACTGCCTTCGAGGAACGTCTTTGTCTCGCATACGAGTTTGAATTAATCTGATAATCCTAGAGTGCTGAAAACAAGCTGTTTATCATTCTGTCAATATTGTACTTTGCGAGGAAGTGGTAATTAAGCAAGGGTGGGGGCATCGATCAGTTAATTGAAAGCATTTTTTTTTTCTTCACGCAGGATGTCGAGCTACAGTGCGAAAACTTACTAGCTGCACATTTCCAGCCTTCCGTACTTCGTATATGGAGTTAAGTCGATTTCGTGATGGGCTCAACGCTCTGGTGGCAGTTCTTTCAGCACCATTAATGAAGATTATCCTTGCAGGGCTAGCTTGCACACTAGCTTTTCTTGAGCGCTTCTCAATCTTAAGCCTACTACTTAATTCGCGTCTTCTCTTCCAACTCACCAGAGTCTACATTCGTGGACGCGTTGACCTCTTCATGATCAGCCTCAGCACCAATCAGACACACTTTGAAGTCTCACAAGTTCTAAAATCACAGAGAAACTTTTTCTCGCTTACCTTTTTTTGGTAGAGGATTCTTGACAGCATGGACAGAAGATCTTACAGTTTAAGTTGTTTACATCGTGTGGCTTCCCCAAAGTACCATTTGCCAGTGTATCGACATACCGCTCTCTCTTTCGTCATTATAGCGAAGGATACATGCGTATTTTGTCCAGGGGTACAATTCGCACTTGATCTAAAATTGCTTGACGGCAGTGTGTTCGAACCTTAAACACTGATTAGACGCTGTTTCCAGCCGATCTTCGTTTGAAATCGCATTTAGTTCAAGTGAAAGTAGAATCAACAACAACAGAATGCGCCTGAGTACACCAAGAAAAAATTGCGCGAAGCCCCTGTGCTTGCGCTCCCGGACGATTCCATTCCATCTCACATTGTTTGCGACGCAAATCGGTTTGTGAATGGTTGTGCACTCATGCAACACGATAGCAATGGCTGTGATAGAGTGATCTGGTATCGATCGAAACAACTACTCGAACGAATTTTCCAGGTTTACAACAAGAGGCTACTTACGATAAAAAGCTCTTGTCAAGTTTTGAGTTTACCCTCTCTGTGATGAGTGGGTCTTGATTTACACATATCACGTGGTACTGCATACTGCAGTGATGACCTCTCACAGATCCCAAAGAATGGCTAGGTCCACTTATAATTGCGGCAAAACATTCAGAGAAATCCGCAGGGCTGGCGACACATCTTCGATTCAATTAAAAAGGTCTGGCTGGCTAGACTTAGAGCGCCGAAACTTCCTCTCGGACATTTAATGCTTGCCGGAAACCCATACTATTTTCTTGAAAAGCTGGAGCTCAAAGTATGGATGAGGTATGCGAAAATGTCATCGAGAGCTACTACAACGCAAACGGATAAAGCTTAATATTGACGCAGCAACGACCGAATGTAAATAGAGCTTGGCGATCCATCAGCAATCGAGCTTAAATTGTCGCAGTTTTAGCGTTGTGAGACTGAAACAATTAATAACTTGATGATAGAGTGGATTATTATGATTCTAATAGGGAGGAAGTATGATAATTAGTTCATGCCAAGCGCGGTCTTGGGTGTAAAAGTCTCTAATCCTATGGTAGAAGGCGGAATGACGGGAGGCGCGGCAAATGGCCAGGCAAAAGGCTGAAAGCATTTGCACTAAAGTTTCTTGGCAATCGAGCGCTTCTGTACTTCTGCAAGAAACAGCAGCAGGCAGGCATGATTTCATTTGCTGGTGGATAGTAATATTTGGCAGAAACCAACACAACCGGGATAGAACTTGCAGCTTTATGTTTTGCATATCTTGGAAGTGAGAGACCCAATTATAGAAGAAGGGGTGATGGCCATAGTGACCAAAAACAATTTAGGCAATCGCGACCAGGTGCACACTTTTCGGGCTTAGGCACTCACTCTAACCCCTTTAATGATCTCTCTTGGTCTCTGATTGCGGTGAGTTAATAAAACGAAAATGTGGCTGGAATGCTGCAATTAGAAGCAATAACTTTATATAGTGTACCCTTGTTTCTTTTACACATATATCTTAATTTTGCAAAGTTTGCGCGTGAATCCATGCTGTTGAAGCTGCGCCGGCCTTTGCACCTAGATCACGCCAAGCGTGAATGGAGGCGACTGCGTACGATAAGTGTTGTGAAATCGCTCTTTTGCAATCGGACAACTCAGTTTTTGGAATCGTGTGAACATGGCAGCAATGTCGAAATGGCCTTCGATGCCATCTAACAGGATCAAAACAACAGACAAATATGTGAGTTCTGCTGCCGAGTCCGATCAAATATGAGCTGGCAGCATACCAGAGGAGCATGCCCAGCAAGACGCAGGGCTACCTCGGGCCCATAGATTAGTCAGACTGGTCAGCAGCCATCGAAGATACAAACATCCTATCAACAAGTCGAATTAGAGCAAATGTGTGGCCATGCATGCGTGCCTTTAGTAAACTTTCTTTACACTATACATTTACTGCTTCTTTAGCTGTCGCGGCCACAAAACCACAATGTTGCAGAGTGCAAGTCGTCAGCCGCCCCCAGTTGGATTGCTAACGTATCACAAAGTGTCGAAAACTTTTCACCATTTGCATATGTATTCAAAAATACCAGGGACTCTCACCATTCAGTAAAATGAGATACCTCCACACGCTCATTAAGCTCATTTTTATGGGTGGTTGAATTACGGGGCGATGCTATTGGGCAGAAAAGGCGCGCTCAGTCTGTTTCCAAAGCTCCTGACCACCAAACAAAGCAAGCACCAAGGCGTCCGCAAGCTGGTTGTAAGCGAGGCAGCGGTTGACAGCCTTTTCAAAACATTCAACTAAGAGTTGCTGCATCCATGCGCTCTCATATCTACCATTGTGTATAGGTGAAGGAGCAGCATCCAGTCGCTGGCTTTTATCGTTGTCCAACACAGAAGGATACGCGGCAGCTAAAGCAAATACATCTGACAGCATAAAAGCGGGCGTAGTAATGACTCATCTTTTTCTTGGTGTGCTAACCTGATAAAAACATCTATTCCGCTTCCATGCCGACTACAAATGACATCATAAGTGAGTTACACATTTTACAGATGGAGGTTTGCAATTCCAACTTCGTAACTCAATTTAGCCAAACAGGGGCCAAAATTGTTAATTTGGGGGCTCTGTTTTAATTGAGTGAGCGCCCAATTCCGAAAATTGAGTGGTCCTTCCATTTAACTATTTCTTGGCTGTAGTAAAAGCGTAAGGCAATCATGAAATAGAATTTTAAACTGTCACTCTTTTTCCTTTAATATAAGCAGAAATAAAATACCGTCGTAACTATCAATAAATATAGGGAAATGATACTGGGCAGGCACTTTTCGCTAACGGGCAGGCACTGAATTAAATTGATTGGCATTTCTTATCTGTGATTGGCTGGAGGGTCAATTCTCAGTCGTGATAACTTCTTTTGGCTCCGCTTTAACGTCCGTAATTCGCCAGATGCGTTCTTTGTGCTTCGGCTGCTTTCTTTAGAAATAACGAATTTCCTTTTCAAGCGATCTCCGCTCATTATCGCTCTCCAAACGCAGCTGTTCGTACCGGATAGACCAAGACTTTTCCAAAGATTGATTTACATCTTTGGCATGAACAGAGGAACGTTGCAACACTTCCAACTTGCCTTGACTAGAGCGTAGTTATGATGCCAAGTGCTCAAGCTTGGAATCCTCCGATAAATCGTGTTCTTTCCAGCATGCTTGCAGTGCTTGAGTCCTTGTTTTAAACTCTTCTTTAAGCGCTAGAATAGTCTCACGCACAAGACAATCACCAACTGGTGTCTATTTTTCTTCAAGACCTGACGGCCACAAATTATATGAGAACATAGCTCCATCTTGACACTATTAAGCTCTCGCTGGGCTGCCTCTTTGTCATCTTTGAGCGCAGACGCCGCTTGCAATGCTTTGCTTGCCCGTCGACATTCGTCATCAACTTGTCGCAACAGCAAACTCTTTTTCAAAGCAAATTGTTGTTGCCAGTGCGTCTGTCGCTGTCGAGCTGCCGGACTTAATAAGGATTTGGCAGACAATGCGTTTGCCAGCTGCTTCTCTACTTCCTGCACCTGAGTTGCCCGTCGCTTTAACTCTATATGTTGATGTTATTGAGCTTGCCAAGAGTTTATAGGGTGTTCATGATGATGTTACTGCGGAAGAATACGTCAAAGTTGCGTGGAAATTCACGGTTTTAACGTCAAAAAGTAGTTTCGGGATAAGTTGCATCTGAGATTGGTGTAGCTTATGAGAATTGATATCACGACTGAGAATTAACCCTCCAGCCAATCACAGAGAAGAAATGCTAATCAATTTAATTCATATAAACATCAGTGCCTGCCCGTTAGCGAAAAGTGCCTGCCCGGTATCATTTCCTAACTATATTGAGTGCGTAGGATTCGATCTACCACGATATCAATACAGTTATGCAGTAGTAGTGATTTATCTTATTTCTGATCCGAAGAAAGGTATGTCACGGTGTATCACCCTGAAAAATCGGATTCTTTGGGAGTTTTCAAAATATTGATCGTGCTGCCACAGCAATCCGGGAAACTCCTTGAAATTCTATTGAACATTGTGTCATGCTTTAAAATGGTTAAAAAAGAAGCAGATTGCCAAAAAATCTATACAGTGTTGGCAAACGTAAGACGCTACTAAGTCGATCCATGACAACAGTAATAAATAAAGCAAGACGACGACGGTAAATTAGTGGCTTTGTTGTAAACCCCTCATCTGGATATATGTACGGCTATATTTGCGCTCAATGACTTCTCTATGATCTGAAAGAGTCTTCAGAAAGAGACTCACGTTGCAAGCCGTGTTATATCGCGAACTACATGCACGACCACCTAATTCAGCGTACAAGGGGTAAATTTCGATATTTGACCAGTGCAACGGGATAAAGGCAAAACCTTGCTTATTATAATCGTCCACGATGCGCCTTTTGCTATGAGACTTTTCTCACCACAAAATATTGGCATGGAATGAGAAGTTTTGCTCACCTGAGCTCCTTCCTTCTCATGATTTGCACGAAATCTTACGTTGACGTTTCTTTTTCAATCGATACTCCTGTCGTGCTTCGCGGTTTTACCAAACGGAGACGGTAACGCCGATGAAGAAGCTCAAAAGACCAGATTTTGGTGTACATTACCGGACATAATACCCATCAGATGAGTTTCCTAAATCGAGAATCTACCTCGAGTACTATCTATGTAACTTCTTCGCATATTCTTAGCAGCCGAAAACAAAAGCTGGTATCTTCTATAAATCGGATGACTACCACTTCGGCGCTACCATTAAGCTCATAGATGTTTTGAGTTTATTAAAGCAAATCTCTCATAGCTCAAGCAGATAATGATGTAGTGAGATTTTTTGCGCGTTTGAGCCTTACCGGTCTCTTTGTTCAATGAAACCGTGCATTATGTCTACTTAAGACCCTTCTGTGTGTCCTGAGTGGCTCAAAAGGCAACTTGTGCTAGTGTCCCCGTCTTAAAAGGTCGACTATGCCGAAAAGATTTGTAGTGTCGACACTATTGTACCGACATCTGGCGTCAAGTAGTGCAGCAATGTTACGCAGTGCTTCACGCAGCAAAATTTGTTTGTGCACCTTCCGACGCATCAAAAAGACGACATCTTAAATGCATCAGCCTTCAACGAATTATATCCCGCACGACATATAGCAAATGCTGTCCATGACAGGCGTTTCGAAATGGCTCCGTCTGCGTGATCAGAGGTTTGCTTTTACTATATAGAGCAAACACAGGGCTGCTCATTATATAACGTGCAAATTTGCGTGCGTTGGCAAGGCTTATCCTTGATGTCTCGGCTGAAGCTCTTCAAAGTCACTCAATTTACGTAGCAATTCTTGGCTTTTAAAGTGTTTTACCAGTTGTTCAAATGTCATCGCATGTGCTTTTGGTAGAGATATTAACTCCCAGCCACCTATTCCGTTTGCGACAGGCAATGAATTCAAAACAAAAGAGTACTGCTTCGTATCCTCCATGCCACTCTCTTGGCCAAGTCCAAAGTATCGCCTCAGAACCTTGTCCTCGTCACCATAGGTGTCTATCTCTGTCACTTTAACTTTCAGTAAATTGACCATGCGCGCCAAAAGCGCTTCTGCCTTCTAAAAAAAGGTGGGTCAATGACTCGCCACATCATACCTTACAAACAAAGCCGATGGCAAACAACCCAGTTTATGACATTTCAGTATCATACCTTGTATCTAGGCTAAAGACCATCAAACAGCACTCGACGTTATCAAACACGAGGACGTCTTAAACTTCATCTTCTGATATACTGGATCTATGCTTATACCACTTAGTAAACAGTAAAATTGTCCTCTTGAATCACTTAGCGAGCCTCAGCTTAAGACAAAGTTTCTTCCTCGGTTTAAAAGATTGCTACAACATTCAAACTCAAGGTTGCGCGCACAATCTGAGCTTTTGCGCCCGAGGCTTTTCAAGACTTAGCCCTTACGACTTAAAGCTTCTTCGTCAAGCTCCAAAGAGTTTGTACCAGGGGGAGTTGATATCTCTTTTCAAGTCGGATGGCCATTGTTGACACAAATAGATTTTATAAACAATGTGTGAATGTTAGCAAAAGCAGAGCATTGCCGATCAGTCTTTGCTGGCCAGGTCTGCATCCTTTCCGTTATCAAAGCTAAAGTTCATACTCACAGGCCACTTCATGGACACTGCCTCTACGAACCTTTGTTTACTTGTCCCGTCTAAAAAAATGTTCACAGATTTTTTTCCAAGGAATTATTAATCCGAGTGTAGGTCATAGGCTTGTAACGGCTTAAAGTATAATGCTTTATTTGAATGCGACGCGTTTTAAACTTACGCGCATATTTACCGTCGGGTCGCGCTACAATGAATGTATTTTTAGACTTAGTGCCGTTTATAGATGCCTGGCGCTCAAAGTAGATAAGCACAGAGCTCAACACCGTGATCTAAATGAACCTGGTAGAATCAATCTAAAGGTCTTTCACTTCCTCGTCAGAGGTACTGTCAAGGGATTGAGTAGACCTCTCACGTGACGGCGGCTTGCATCGGTACCCGGCTTCGAGCGAGTCACACAAGCCGTCAGCCCTCTAAACGTTGGACCTACCCTATAAATACTGAGCTTGCTGTCTTTGGCCTTGCCCATTCCTCTAGCTCTTTGTTTTTTCGTGACCTCATTGACAAGGGAAATTCAGGCTAAGTCTTTGCCGCGGAAATCATAGCCTCCCCTATCCTTTCGTATGAGACATTTCACGTGGCCAATTTAGGTCGAGATCCTTTTTGCATTACGAGCAGTGATAAGAATTGACAACACCACTGCTAACCTAAGGCTCCTTTAATCCCTAGCTGTCGATAGCTAGGAGAGTCTACGTTAGCGCGCATGTGGTATTTTTCGTCATACTCATCGCCCAAAATTGGAGGTGTTTGTGGTTCACCGAAATAGGGAAGTAAGTGATGCATATCAGAGAGAAAAGGTTTCCTGACCTTAGCGGTTGTGTGGCCGAAAAAAGTTAGAGAAGTTCAAATTTCGAAAAGACGACTGCCTGCCACACAGTTTTCGGTTTCACAAGATCTTGGACGTGCAGAAAAAAGATTTTAAGAAAAAACATCGTTTTTTTATGTATCGTTTTCTATACTCGTTGTGAAGTAAAAGGCAAAGACAAATGACAGCGAATGAAGTCTCGTGATGATGATTCGATCGGGCTTTTCCATTAGATATTCACGGTCGAAAACCTATATTAAATTATTTTTGAAAGTTGGTCGCAAAAAATCAAGGCAGGATTATACACTCCTAATAGGGGACAAATTGTTATTTTAGAAGATTATTACGGCTTGCTGTCACCTACAGCCGCGCTCGGTACTGCCTAAACGTGTCATTCGTTATGTCAACTCGTTTATTTCATCAAGTCGTTAATCTTTTTAGTCTTTCAAAGCTAGAATTACAACGACTCGAACACAATTGCAACTTCTAAGCTAACGGGTCTGCCAACTCTTATGCCATCTCCTCCTTAAATGCCTTCGCAAACTTCAACGCCATCTCCTTCTTCAATGCCGTCGCCAACTTCTTGCCATCATCACTTCGAACTTTTTCCAGAATACTTAGGATCTCGTTTATGGTGTAACAGCTTCCAATGGCCTCGTAGAGAGTGTTGACCTTTCGATACCTTTCCCAAAATCTTTTCGCGTACCTCATCCATATATCGATCTCCCGCCTATCAAGAAGATAAGTTGGGTGTTTGTCAAGCTTCAAATTTTCAAATACAAGCTGTGGCGGCACGCGTTTATCCAGCCAGTACTGTTCTAATTGAAGTTGAAGCTGTGTCGTCAGCTCTTCGACGCGTGGTGTCAGCGCGCCCGTTTGCGGCTGATTGGCCGCGCTTAGTAGCAAAGGTAGCTCCTCGTCACCGAAGGTTTGATACATCTTATCAAAGAGTGACATTGATCTAATATGATTGACCTTGGTGAAATAAAGATTCCAGACATCATACGCACGGCCGGACAGCAAGTGCGGGGGGTTCCAGTGTGACCGCAAATAATTATAAAGAAGTTTTGGGGGATATCCAACAACCATCCAAGCATTCATCTGCTCATTTTGCAGCGTCGCGCCAATAGCTTTAACATCCGCGTTTTCTTCTCGCTTTGCCTGTTCCAGCATCAACATCACTGAATAATCACCGTAATGCTTTTCCAACTCATCTATAACCGACACTTCCTTCTTAGGATGCTCCAGATTGTAGCTTTTCACGTACTTGTACCAAAGAGGAAACCGAGGGTTGAACAAAACGCAATCGTCGTCCTTGTCAAGCTTTAACTTGATGTAGACTTTGCGAGGATTTACATTTGTCACCCTCCACCAAGCTACTTTGAGCTCAAGCTGAGAATTCGAATCATGTTTCAAGAACGCCTGCTTGGCTTTGGCTGCCAAGACGGCAAATTTATTTCCCCAGGCAAACTCATCGATCCCATGGACCCTCTCTTCGTCTCGTGCGGTGAATGGTCCCGAGATGAGGGTACCAGGTCGATTTCCAGCAGATGAAAATGCCCTCAAGGGTGTGGGGGATGCTGTCGCATTCGTAGAAGCGTCGGCTTTCGCGAGAAGGAGGAGGACTGGTACGAGGGCTAAAACAACGCTGCAAAAATGCATGCGGACCCTTGCTGGCTAATTGAATAATGAAAACGTAGCGCGAATGGATTGCATTCTAGTATCCGTTTGCGCATCCAACCATATAGTACATACACTCGGGTATCTATCTGGTACCATAAACGATGCAGGGGATAGCTGTGTAGTACCGGATCGGTAAATATGCTGACGTCTGCTCGGCGATTTGAAGCTTGGCTACAAAGACAGCTAAGCCAAGCCTTGATTATCTTATAAAATAGATACAACCCAAGCATCGGCTGCTATCGATCAGTTTTACTTGTAGCCAGACCGATCGAGACCACCCACTTCCTGCAACCAAAGTTGCTGCACTGTCACGTGCACGAGCAGCGGTCCGACTCATGACGTTTACCACTAATACGGTAGGTATGTAGCCATGCATCTAGTTCGCAATAGCACACAATTTGCACTTTGAGCCTATCCCAAAATTCTCTCGATTAATTTATAAATCATTGAGCGGAGATATAGCTGTACAACCATCCGCGCAGGTGAGATGGGGATCTGGAACAGGGTCACTGTTTCACCGACGTTGTCTCGCTTTACATGCTATTGTTGCTACCGATCGGGTTTTAAAACGACTAGCGTTCGCAATACTGTATAAACCGTTTTGTCAATCTATTTTTCATTTTATCATTCTAAAGCGTGTTAATATGGAAATCCATCAAACTCTTCAGATCGCTGTGGTACGAATAGCCGCGACGCACGGACGAAAATTGTAAGGGACAAGGAAAACTAGTTTATTGGAGAACTTTGTAGTGACGTAACCTTCCTGCAAATCAGAAAGATAATAATTACTAGCACTGTAATGGTATTTAACATCGCTGCCATAAGCCACTTGAATCTTTATGGAAGCGCCTATAGCTCACCAATCAAAGTACAGCTTCATATCTTCCTATGTATGATCTTTTGTTTGGCCGGAAGAACATACAGGATGGTAGTCATGTTAAGAAAGCGCTCTTACACCATCAGACAGGCCTACGCGCGGCACTGGTGAGACTTAAGATTAAGCGTAAGGTGGCGTTTAACGAGGCACCGCTGCTCCCCAAGAATTGCCCGCAGCATCTAGCGCTTCCTCGCTATGTACGCATTAAGACTCTGCTGGCTTCAAGTGAGGGTGATTAAGCAGTTAAGCGCGATTACGACGTCAAACAGGATCGGGACGTTGACGATCTCTTAGTACTTCCGTCTGGTACTGAGCTACACGAGCACGATATGATTAGGAGTGATAAGCCTGTGCTGCAGGATAAGGCCAGCTGCTTTCCAGCCTTTGTGCTACTCGGAGAGCACGTAGATATCGACGGCATGCGGGGGGATGTGATTGACGCGTGCGCTGCCCCTGGCACTAAGACCAGCCATCTGGCTATGTTGTTGCAGCAACAAAACGAGAACGGAAAAAATGACTTAAAATTGAAGCGGCGAACGACTATATAGTACACTTTTAGATACCACAACAGTAGCTAGGTAAATTGCTGGATAAAAGTATAATGAATTTTGTTTAACTTTACAATGACAGAGGGAGCGCCTACAGCTACACTTCTCCCCTGCCTAGAGCTACACTCCCCTCTTTATGCTGACCAATTAAAGTACAGCTTCATATATTCAGCCACCGCTTTTTCACAGATGCCGTAAAAGTTATGCAACTATTGGGTTCTTTCATTTCAGCTCTGAGCGCAAATAGATGTTCCCACATTTCAAACCTTTTCGTTTCCAACCAAGTACAATCACCGAGCACCCTCGGTGATTGGGCGACAGAGGAGATGTAAACTGCGGACAATTAAAGGCAAACGAATTCAAGTGTAAGACCAACGAATTTATGGTGTGTTATCATCTGTCAATTTGAAAAGAGGCTTTACATCACTGTTCTTTCTGCGTTTCTTGCGTTTACGACGCTTGCGATTCTCCTTTTGAGTAGCAGACAAAACCTTTCGTTTTTTGTTTACTCGAACAACCTCACTTTGTAAAGAGCTTAGAAATTGAGGTATTACAGTCTCACCTTTAAGCGCACTAGTCGTTTCAATATCCTCCTTAACTTCTGCCTCACCATTCGCTCGATCCATTCATTCGAAATGTGCTACGAAGAATCCATTTGTTAAGTCCTCAGCAGCGACAACCTCTTCGTTTTTTCCGAGAAATTGAACACGTCGAATACACGACACGTTCTACCTGCGGAAACGAGAATGCCTTGCGCAATGCGTTTAATTGGAAGTCTGCGAGCGATTGAAGACGTTTGGCCATATTTTCCTCGCATTCCGCACCCACGTCGTGCTCTAGCGGTGTATCAAGTGAGCTCGCAATGTCCAGCAAGTGATTCAGATGGTTTGACATACCTGAACCAGAGCAAGAAGGGTCCAAGAAAATGCTGCGCACGTTGCGGAACATTGCGTGGTCCACAGGATCTTACAGAAAGCTCTGGAGCACAGCTTGGACTCGAGAACTAGCACCTGCTAGCTTCATACGGTGTTTCAGCACTTCGAGTCTCTTAGGAGATCGTTCGATCGCTGTTTCTTATAGCCATTGTAATGCCTAAGGTCATGTCATACCTATCTGTGTCAAGGGCAACAAATATTCTTTGCTGTCGAGATTAATAGTAACTACAGCCAGGTCTAGAACTGCTTAGAATCGTCTTTTTGCTAGGTCAAAACTGTAAATCGAGGGCGACAGGCATACAAACTATAAGTCACATAGTGAGCCAGAGTAAGCACTAAACTAAAGACTGGAAGAGTAATAACATAGAGTGAAGCGCACACAAAGTCATATAAGAGTAAATATGCTTGATATCAAACCAAAAAATTCTAATAAGAGTTTAAGATAACTCAAACCATAGAAGTGAGCGGCTGAATATGTCAAATAGTACTATTGCTGCTACATATTAACATCGTTAGAAATTATTCCGGTATGCAATGATATCAAAACAATAGTAATGCAGTCTCAGTTTTTTATTATATTTTATACCTAAAGAAAGATATACGACATTGTATTGTATTGTATTACGTTATCGCGTTGCCAAGTTATGCACGTGCTAGGCTCTATGGCTAGTCCACGGCATAGAGTGGTGTCCGCATACGTCGAGTCTCGTTCGGCGGGCAGTGCAGCCAGCACCGAGGCCGTGGGGGTCTTCCATTATTTTGTGTACTTCTGACTTGGTAAGAGCCCAAGTGGCGCCCTGGTGCCGGAGACCGTCGCGTCGAGGGTGAGACTCGTTAGAGACCTGCAGATGCCCGAGAGCACCTGCCCAAAGCGCGCGAGCATTTAGCCCCCGCGCTTGGAAGGAGGGCGTCACCCCAACCTTTTCCGAAAAATATACGACATATCACCCGATTTTTTCGTGGTTCTTAGCAACGATGGTGAAAAAGTGAACCTGATGAAAACCCTTAATCATGCCAGCGCGGATATATGTACAGCTATTTTTGTGCCTAATGCGTTTAAGGCACTTGATGCATGATTACTTACCTAGTTTCAAAAGATTAATCTCGAAGTGATTGGTCTCCGACTTTAAAGTTAAGTCTGGCCGCTCTTTGTGCATCAAGATTTGCTTTAACACTGTTGGGAATGTGCTTATATCTCTGACACGGATAATACGAGTTATTTTGTCCCAAGTAGGACCCTAACATTAAATGCAGGTAAGAAGGTCAATGATACTTATCCCGCTCTATATGACTGCAAAAACGACATCATCAATATGTGTCGGTACACACGCCTTATAAAGTCCGCAGACGCACTCAATACATGAGAAGCTACATCCACAGCAAGACACACGGAGTGCTGACCGCGGTCAAGGGCACGTCACTCTTCCATGTGAGAAGCTGATTATATACATCGTTTGTGTCGAATGTGCTTTACATTGACCACCCAATCCTATTCTTTCGCATCCCTAGCTTTTAAAAAATAGCGCCAGTGCTAGAATGACAGCCAAACACTGTTTATTCCAAGCATCCACAATGCTCCACTTGCCAAAAGTTTTTTGCCACTGAATTTTGGCGTAAAAAGCGTAAGTTCGCTGGACCAAAAACATTTCTTCCCGCGATTTTCCTGGAAGCCTAAGTAAATGAAATTGAATGTCTTAAATGAACGCCACTGCCGTGCTACATGATATTTACTTTTCTTAAACCAACAAAATCTTAAAGCGCCATTTTCAAACCTTTTCGCCGATAAAGGAGCTCATAAGATATTACCTTACCGGATGCGATACGGATCAGATGAGCCATTTTGAATTAAGAATCAACTTCAAACTAATTACCTTCTTTGTGTCTGTTGACCCATAGAAGTAAGAAACTGATCTCTTTTGTGAATCGGACGACTACCGCAGTGGCGATGCGATTGAGCTTATCGAGATTTTGAGCTCCGCCATGGACACCATATTCAGCTCAAGCAGGGATATAGAAAGGAGCCTAATTATGTCTATGAGACATTCCAGTCTCTTGTTCCGGTAAATTAAGGCGCTGTTGCTCAATCAGCATATTGCATTACCGTCTTTCCTCTTATGAGATTGAAATTTGCCAAAGGACTTTGCTGAATCGACGCAATCAAGCCTCAAGCTTACATCTAGCCTGACGTCTACCATGCAGCAATGCTACGCAGTGCCTCGCTTAATAAAATTCGTTTGTTCGTTTATAGACGCAACAGAAGGCAGCTTCCTAAACGCCTCGGCCTTTGACCGACTAGACGTCGCATGACACAAAAGCAAATGCTGTTCACAACGAGCGTTTCTAGTGGTTCGTTTGCATGCTTCAAGTTGCGCATTCATACCTACTATATTCTACAGCAAGCGCAAGGTTACTTAGTGTGAAAGGGACGGACTTACGTGCATATGCAAGGTTTTTTCTTGATTTGCTGGCTGGAAGCCATGCCAGTCACTTATCGTCCGCAGCATTTGCTAGCTTAAAGAGTCCTTTCCCGGTTGTCTATATGCAACCACACGTGCAGTGATAGGGACAGTCGCACTTCAAAGTAATCTATGTCACTGATGGTCAAAAGGGAGGGCTTATTTGAATAGCGCTGCTCCTTGTCCTACGTGCCACTCTGATGCGTCACCGCCTCAAACCCTTGTATACCCATCGCCGTCATTTCAATGCCCAGAACATTGACCATCCACACCAATAGCGCTTCTGCCTTTTAACCATGGTGGGTCAACGACTCGCCACATTTACGCTTGCTAGCAAAGCGAACCGCACTCAGCCCAGATTTATGACATTTTAGCGTCATACTTCGTATTTAGCAACCAAATCGTGCACGGCTATCAACCTCAGGAAGCGTTAAAACTTCATCCTCTGGTATATTGGATACAGTAATGTTTTTCAATAATAATACTTAATTCCGTCGCTAAGCAATTATTGATACTGTTTTTGTTCAGTAGAAAGCAAAACTCAAGTGAGTATATTTGTCTAGATCAATGAGCGGCTACCATCATGTAATTACTTACTATGACGTACTCGTAAATACCGTGTCGCCATCCGTCTGTTCAACATGCATACAGCGGTGTCATTTTAACATTGCCTCTCAGCGCTAATGCTGTGTGGCTGACTTGGTCTTGATTCTCGAGGCTTTGCGCAGATATTTCAGCATCTTGGCTCCAAGTGCCTTCGTCAGTATATCTGCAAGCTGGCTCTTTGTGTCGATATAGTCGATCTCCAACAGTCCTTCTTGCAGGTTCTCATGTATATAGTGGTGCTTGACGTCCACTTTCTATGTCCATGCATGGTTTCCGGCGTTATTGGCCAACGCGACAGCACCTTGGTTGTCTTCCCAAACATGTGTTCCTTCAACTTGCTCGTGACCCATGTCCTTTAGCATTGCCTGCGTCCAAAGAATTTGTTGTGTGCATAGACTGAGAGCCATATGCTCAGATTCCGCTAAGCTCAGCGCAACTGTCCGCTGGTACTTCGACTTGAATACCACTGGTGCGCTCGCAGACATGATCATAACTCCCGAGTCCGAGCGTCTGTCATCCGTATTGCTGCCCCAAATTGCATTCAAGTATGCTTTGACCGCAACGCTTCTACTTCCTCGGTATACGGCCTTAAATACAGCAGTATGGATGTCTCGGTGCTTGAGCCATTGTACCAATATGACGTACAAAATTGCTTTCCGAGCAATCGTTTCTCTGTGGATCCACGTGCATGCTTAGCATTTCGTCCGTAAAACCTTAACACACATGAACATCAATAGTGATAAGGACAAGAGTTCAAAGTGATTCTTTTCAGCGAAGAGGGAGAGTGGATTGTAGGACAAGTTCAGCGCTCTTCTGAAACAACACTCGCTGCTTGCCATAAGAGGCATGGTTTTTTTTTAGTGTAAGAAAAAAGTAAGGGAAAACAAAAAATTTAACGGTTTGCAATGTAATAAAAATGAGTGCGGCTCCAATTATAGCTAACCATACGAGTAATTTTCGTTAAAAAATAATTTTACCATCGTATGTTTTTTATTGTACCGATTTTCAGCCCAAAGCATACTTCAATTGATGCACAATCTTTGCCAGCAACATGCAATATTCAGTTATCATTGGTCAATATATTGCTTACTAAAAGAATGGATATTTAGGGGTTGTTTTCGACAATTCTAATCAGTAATAAATAAAACACCCAAGTCCAAGGTATCACTCGGAAAGCAGTTCTTCACATTTTGTAGACAAGGCTGTCCATAAAAAAATGATCTAAGGCATTCTACTCTCACACGACGAGAGTATTACTATAAGAAAGACATTATCTAGGTATCACACTTGTGTCAGTAATCCACCGCGTTGTGCACAGCAATAAGCGGTCGTATGAGGTTGTGTGTCTTTACGAGCATTATGCGTTCGATCTCCATGTTTCAATTAAGAATATCACGAAGGTACCATCAGATCTATGGTTTCATGGAAATGTGTAAATTTGGTCGGCAGCTCGAAAACCGCTTGAAGATCTCTATAATATTTTCTATCAGATAAAATGGGATATTTAAAATATTTCACCAAAAATTAGTCGTACGTTTAGAACATTTGGACCCGTACAACTTTTAATTGGACTTGCAAACCGTCACATTTTCAGGCAGGGCCAACGCTCCTAAAGATCTAAGCACAAACACACAGATTGTGGGCGCTAGCCTGACATTATGGCTGTCAAATTTCCTTCAGGGGATTCAAAAAGCGATAGACTACGAATATCTACTTATGGGCGTCGATCGAATATTCTGTAGTCATAGAAAAATGTCGTATGTCGAGAGCTATTTGTTTGGTCTTCGAGCCAGATACGAAGTGTAACGCAGAAATGACATAATTCTGCTTGAAATGCCATCCATATTGTCCTTAATAAATTAAAAAAAAACTATTGACTCACTTCGACTAGTAAGCGGAAGCACCATTGTCGCGGATGGTCAATGTAATGAACATTAAAATGACAGACAAAGGCCAATGATGACGAGCATAGGTGACTTTGAGCTAAGACAGTGTGTTAAAACCCACCCTACATACAACCCGTGGATTAGCACATTATTCACTAAGCAATTCTGCGTTTGCTGCTTGCGATGGGAGGCATGGCTGGCTACGGCTCAAGATACTAAGAGCTACACTCTAAACATACACGTGGACCCACTAAGAAACGCTGATCCTTGACAGCATTTGATGTATGTCTTGCGTGACAGAGGCCGAGGCACTTTAGGTGCTGCCTTCTTGATGCGTTTAAACCTGTGGGACACTGCATGGCATTGCTGCATTGCTATACGTTCGAATGTCGGTAGAATAGTGCCGACACAACAAGGCTTTGTGGAATCGTCAATTTTAGAAAGTAAAGGCAGCATCCCAAAATGCTTAGTGTATAGCGTAGGACACCTGAAGCACAAGACTTTTACAAGCTCGAGGGTATCGTCAAGTTGGTGATCACTCAGCTGCAGAAGAGACCAGCTTCTAGTTTTTTGCTCGACTTTGGACGAGCAATTACGCAAATATTTTGTGGCAAAAAAAATTATGGCAAGTGGCACATCGTGGACGCTTGAAAAATGTATTTGGCCATCATCCTGGCGGTGGCGTTATTTATTAAAAGGTCGTGATTCGGAACAACAGGATGCATTGTATAGTGTACAGCGCTCGACTTAATTGGTGTTTTTATATGCATTAATTTCTCACATGGAAATAGTGCCATTGACTGCGTTTGCACTGAGCGTAGTATATCGTGTCTTGAAGTTTTTCGAATGCGTTCATTAGGCATACGTACCGACACATTTTTATTATCTTTTTACAATCACATCACTTCGAATAGAATTACCCTGTTGCATTTTTTTTATGTCAAAAAATTATAAGCTTTTTCCAACTATATTAAATAGACAAACCTTAATGCACATTTAGCGGACGGAACTCGTGGCTCATCGTCAAAACTAAAGATCATCAAAATTAACCGCTCGTGTGTTGATAAGGTGGCCGTGCGTATAGTGCGCAAGAGGACACGATTCTCCGTTCTTGTCTCTTTTCCAGACCTTCTCAGTTCACTAATAAAATCAATGCGCGCAGATAGAGCCGTATATACATTCGACCTGGTGAGACAAATAGTTTTCAGCAAGGTCATTGTTTCACCATCGTTGTCGTGGTTTATATATTATCGTTTCTACAGATCGGTTTTCAACGTTATAATAGGCTTTTTGTCAATGAAGATTTGCGAAAGTAGCTTTGAGCTAAATTCTTTGTAAGAGCAAAAAAAGTTTATTGGATTAATTTGTAGCGACCTTCCTTCCTTCTGTAATGCAATTTTGGTGTCGATGCTGCAACTAGGCCCCAGAAAAAGTCATACTTGCACGTGTCTAATATCAGTTTACGGTACTTAATCTTTGTAGTCATAAAGCTGATGCAGCGTGAACAAAATCTAAAGCAAATCTAAGAAAGCATATAAGATTTGTAGCATATTCAATTACGTAAATTATCTAAAAGGGGATCATTTATGCGTTAAATCAGTTTAAGCGTTGAACACTGTTGCAACTACTCCGGCCACTGCCATTGTGCTTCGGCCGCAGGAAGTAAGTAATCTCTATCGGTCTAGCCAGCTTTGCGCTACGCCAAATAATTTTGTCTTGTAGCCAAGCCACAAAAATTCGCTCAGCCTTCGCAGCTTTTAAGGTCTTAGCAGTACTGACCCTTCTCAGTTGTATTGTATTACATTATCGCGTTGCCAAGTTATGCACGTGCTAGGCTCTATGGCTAGTCCACGGCATAGAGTGATTTCCGCATACGTCGCGTCTCGTTCGGCGGGCAGTGCAGCCAGCACCGAGGTCGTCAGGGTCTTCCATTATTTTGTTTAGCTCTGACTTGGTAAGAGCCCAGGTGGCGCCCTGGTGCTGGAGATCGTCGCGTCGAGAGTGAGACTCGTTAGAGACCTGCAGATGCCCGAGAGCACCTGCCCGAAGCGCGCGAGCATTTAGCCCCCGCGCTTGGAAGGAGGGCGTCACCCCAACCTTTTCCAAGACCCTTCTTAGATATTACGCAGAAAATCTGTGAATACGGCTGCGATCCCGCAACCTTAGGGACTTTTTCATCCACTAGATAATGATCTGGTACCCTCATCTCGGAACCGCCGGAGGTCAGAGCCGAAAAAAGGCTTGATAATTTGGCGTCCGCCGGCTTTTCAGATCAGATCAGCCCCCCGCAGCGTTTTTAGTACCACATGCTCCGTATCGATCCTTCTTCGCCGATGCGCAAAGGAAGACTCGGGATTCAATCCAGCATTGCCATTCCATTATTCATTTGTCCAGCAAGTCTACACATGCGTCTTCGCAGCCTAGCCGTCCTCCTCCTTATCGCAAAAGCGAACGCATCTTCGAATGCGACCGCGTCCCTTGCACCCCAATGGACATTTCCATTTACTGAAGACCGCCCTGGTACCCTCGTCTCGGAATCGCCGAATGCAACAGATGAAGAGAGGAATGGTGTCGAAGGTTCCGGTTTGGTAAATAGAATCGCCGCCTTTCTGACCAAAATCATGCAGGCGGTTTGGAAACAAGATATTAACTCTCAGCTTGAGCTTCAATTTGCTTGGTGGAAGCTGGATAAAGCGATTCCTCTCTCTGTAAACAATGAAGAGAGGAATGGTGTCGAAGGTTCCGGTTTGGTAAATAGAATCGCCGCCTTTCTGACCAAAATCATGCAGGCGGTTTGGAAACAAGATATTAACTCTCAGCTTGAGCTTCAATTTGCTTGGTGGAAGCTGGATAAAGCGATTCCTCTCTCTGTAAACAATGAAGAGAGGAATGGTGTCGAAGGTTCCGGTTTGGTAAATAGAATCGCCGCCTTTCTGACCAAAATCATGCAGGCGGTTTGGAAACAAGATATTAACTCTCAGCTTGAGCTTCAATTTGCTTGGTGGAAGCTGGATAAAGCGATTCCTCTCTCTGTAAACAACGAGCTAGGGCTAGAGCTGGTACAAAACTCCAATTTGAACAGATGTCGTTGTGGAAAGCCCATAAAGTCCCTCTAAACAAAATTTACTACGATTTGCAAGCAAACAGCGTTTTTCCGACTTTGCTTCCCGGCCGTGCGAATGAAATCTGGAACAATTTCTTTACTAATTTCAACCCTGGTCGGCCAATGACGCTCTCCGATCAGCTGCTCCACACTTTTGATGGCGAGAGTCTGTCTAAGTTGCTGATTGCTTTAAAATGGTCAGAGGAGACAGCAGCGCAGGCGACAGACTTGCAACTCCAATTAGAAAAGGACTGGCTGCGTAGAGATGTGACGCCGAAGCTTGCTTTCGAACATTTAAAGCTTAACCTCACCCCGTATAGTCTTCTAGAATAGCTTGAGCTCAAATCATGGATGTTAGGTATGCGAAAATGTATGAGAGAGAGACAGGGACTGACGTGACACTTAACGAGGTCATTGGTGGCTTCTTTAGCGCAGACAGGTTCAAGATTGTCATCGAAACAGCAAGGGCTGATGATGAAAAGGAGTTGGCGAAGAACTTGGCGAGATATATGGAGGAGAAGTTGGCAGCTGCGCAAGCTTAGGCGTTGCCTATTGGCATTTGTTTTGGGTTGTTGCAGATCAAACATTGTAAGACTGAAACATAGAGAAGTTGTTTAATCTAACGTATGACACGGAAGTACGATATTTGCGTTTTTTAGGCATCAGCACGGCTGTAGGAGACAAAAAAATCTTGCATGGGCAGAAATATCGACCTTGTCCTCTTTAAAAAGTCTACTAATTCGCCTTTTTAATTATTTTTTTGGAGCAATTATAGACCTTTCTCTATCGGTTTCCAAGATGGCTCTTTAATGCTAGTTTTTTGGCCGCGAAGACTCACTTCCGGAATTCGATCGACTCATTACGCAATGGACGCAAAAACGATGTATTAGCAAAATGGATCTAGTACTCCTGTACGTCACACGTCTCGACGTCTAGTGGCACAGTTGTCTTTAAAAAAAAACTGCGCTTCTCCGACGGTCATTCGCCAGACAACCGCTCACTCTACGTGGAGGTGCGTCTATCCTTCCCCCTTGTTTTAGGCACCTCTACCTTTCGGCTATGATTAAAAGGGTGTAATGGACCCCATTGCGAGGTGAATATGTGTGGTACACACCTTCTCACAGCGCGCCTTGGGTTATCGGATTCCACTAGCACCCACGTGCATCAGATGATGCCACAATAATTCCAGCACAGGCAGTTGGTGTATAACGGAGTAATCTTCACTTGTGTAATCATGTGCAATATGATTCTTCTAGCGCTTTGAGACTAAATGAGTTCATTCGAATGACGGGGCCAATCCCATCACACTTTGAGTCTAAGGTTGAACCTCAGAGTACAGCTTCTATATAGGAGCGGCTAAAGCCTCTAGGAGCCCTTTGGGTGCATTTACGAGCAACAGCGGGAACAATGACAGATCGAATTAGTTGCAAATTTATGCAAGTTGCCCTACGTCATCTCTCGTCTCGAAGCACAAGGCCCAAGACTCAAGGTTACCAAGCCCAAGCATCGACTTAGACTTCTGTGCGAGCTTCGTTTGCTTTACGCTCCCTTAGAGTCAACTCCACACAGCTCTTCGTCTTTGCGAAAGCTGAGTTGGACTGCACCGGGTAGTACTTTGTACTTTGAGTGGTTTCGTTCGACTCCTAGCGACCAAGGAAGAACATGCACCATCTGCACCCATCTGCAAAGACGTGCTCGACAGAGGCGACTACCTCGATGCATCGGGGCTGCATTTGCACGAATGGTGGATGGCAAGATATTGTCAATTTTCCCTCCAGAAGAGCAGAAAATGGCTGCCGTTTCATTCATGCATCGAGAGGCGATACACATCCGACAGCAAGCCGCAGCTCCTTCCGTTCAACGACGGGTCTCTTCGCACAAACTCGACGCCGCACCATACCGTGGTGGCGAGAATGAACTGCTTTTGTGATGGTTCGTCCAGTTGGACGCTGCTTACGATGCTCGACATCCGAACTGGTCCAGCAATTAGCATTTTCTATGTCGAAGATCGGAGAACGTGCATAATTGGGAAGCTAGCGTTTGAGCCTCCAAAGTTCGAATTTTGAGCTAAATCTGCGCCAAGGCCAGTCGGACCTGCACAACAACAATAAACGTGCCCGATAGTTGATGTCTAGTATGTGAGCGAGCCGATCGACCAAGCTACATAAATGGAGACACTATCAAGGGTCTGATCGATACTTCGGCCATGACGCAACTACTTCGCGAGTATGGGCATGAGTGAGCGGAAGCAAGCTTTAAACGCCAATGTGTAAGGTTTTCGCTGTGGCAAGATGGGCCACGGAGCGAACGATGACCGCGTGCAGATTGACGAATGATCGCGCTATCGTTCAACATCGACTAGTATTGAGTACCCTCTTGGTTGTAGTGAAGTAGTTTAAACGGCAACGACCGGTAGGCGCGGGCCTGTCTACTGGCCAAGAGATAGTTTCTGATATTATGCTGTGGGAATGGCTTGTGATGCCACAAGGGCTGGAAAATGCGCCTGCAATTCTCGTAGTTAACATTCTCCGTCCCACGCGAGACTTCGATCCAAGCTTTTTTGACGACATTTCGTTTATAGCAAGGCTGAGCACAACCAACCGGACTTAGCGATTCATTTTCGAAACGATTTGGAGGTGATGCGAGAGCATCAGCTCAACAATTGGCCCACGCCGAGCAACTACGGTCATGGTTGAGACTGGCTGACTGACGATCTCCGCGCGAAACTATGCTGGAATGCTATAGCCAATGACCCACCGGCTCAAGAAAGACACTGAGTGGAAGTGGGGGCTACAACAGCAGAATTTTGCTATTGAGAACATCAAAAGCAATGTGTGCAAAGCCCTTGTGCTTGCTTCCCTAATTGTTTGCGACGCAAGCGACTTTGCAATCGGTTGTGCACTCATGCATTACGATGACAATGGTCATGAGAGTCTTTTCTAGTATCAATCGAGGCAACGGAAGCCACTCAAACGAAGTTGACCAGGTCACGACTCGGAGTCTTGTCAAGCACCGAGTGTAATTTCTTGGTGAAAATCGCATCGTGATCTCCAAAACTCATGCGTCACTGCGCACTGCAGTTAAGGTCTCTCATTCATCCAAAAAAATGGCAAGGCGTATCTAAATTTTGCTGAGAACAATTTGTTGTAGATATAACAATTTGGTTCAATAGGTGGAAAATGAGACGTTATAGTAAATATTTTGGTCGCCATTGCGTGGTGGAATTCAATACAATCGGCAACAGCTGAAGTCTCATGACATTGAATTTTTGCAACCCTTTTAACTACGTACAAGGACAAAGCTATAAAGAAGATAGAGGTCGTAAATTGTTTCAAAACATAATAAATTATTATTGAAGCAGTAGAGTCGGACGAAGGTACATAATATATCAATACTAAATATGGTAAGAAAATGATAAGTACTTTTTAGCTTTGATTAATGAATTAAACAGTCTTGTTCCCCCTAAAACTGCAACAACTCAAACATGGTGGCCGATAAGTTGCGCGGCCTTTAACCCATTCGCCAAATTCTTTCCATAGTCAGTCGTTGCGGTGCTAATTATAAGCTCAATCTCGTCATCTTTGAAGAATGCCTTAATCATCTTGTCGAGAGTCACGTCCTCTGCTCTCCATTTTCGATACATTTCCGCATACTTCATCCATATTTCAACCTCGGGCCTATTGAGAAGATTTGTTGGGTGTCTGTCAAGCAATAAATGTTCAAACGCATGCTCCGGCTTCACACCAATCGTTAACCACAAATTTAGTAATTGGTTTTCAAGGTTTGACGCTAGCGCTGCTGGTTTCTCTGACTGCTTTGACAAGGTTATTAGCATAGGCAGACCTGTGTCACCGAAGTAGTGGTACAGCTGATTAAATACCGTATCTGGTCCACCAGGAAGGTACTGTCTGACATAACTTTCCCAGATGTTCAGCGCAGGGTCCTCAAAAAAGTCCGACCTGTAAAAAGTTAAGTGCAAAATTCGTAAGAGTTCGCGTGCGTCAATTTGACGGGCTTTCCAAACCAACATCAACTCATTCTGCAGTTTCGAGGCGAATACTTGAAGTGACGTGCCTGCGTCTTCCTGTGCCCGATCCAGCATCATCACCAGCTTATAATCACCGAATTGCGTCGACAACTTTGCCACAGTCGAGACTTTATTATTAGGATGCCCCAAATTGTAGCTTTCCACGTAATTGACCCACTCATGAAACCGAGAATTCGACAGAATGTCCTCGCCAACCTTGTCGAGCTTCAGCTCGGAAAAAACAAAGTGAGGATGCGCATTTGTCAGCCTCCATAAAGCTATTTTGAACTGAAGTTGAGAGTTCGCATCTTGTTTCCACACCGCTTGCATGCTTTTGGCCAGAAAGGTGGCAAATCTATGTCCCCAGCCGATACCTTCGATACCATTAATCCTCTCTTCGTCTCTTGCATACGACAATTCCGAGGCGAAGGTACCAAATCGTTTTTCAGTTGATGGAGAAGTCCCAAGAGATGTGGGTGACGCTGTCGCATTCGCAGAAGCGTTGGTTCGTACGACACCGAGGAGAAGTGTTAGAAAGGCTGACGCAATGCTGCAAAGTCGCATCTGTGAACTCGATAGCCGATTAAAAAGTGAAAGGGTTGTGCCAGTGGAATGCATCCCTAGTCTCCATTTGCGTATCCTTTTAAAAAAAAAGGAGCCATATGGTACATACAAGCCTGTATCCAAGCTGGGACCATAAACGCTGCGGGGACTGATCTGCTTCAAAGTGCCGGTTCAGCTACTTAGCTGACGTCTGCTCAACATTTTGTGGTCTGGCTACAAATATACTGAATGCAAATCATTAGCTACGACTTCATTGCCGCATATAGCAAATACGGCCCAAGCATTGGCTGCTATTGATCAGCTTCACTTACATCAACAGAAGTTCTAATTGCGAAAGAAATGAAGCCGGTGTGATTTCATCTTTGGCCTGGCAAACAACGATACAGCGAATTATTTAATGCTCACACAAATTACCCTAGTAAACTGGATTTTCCTCGTTCCTTGCAAAATTTGTCCGTGCATCGCCATTTATCATAAAGACAAACTAAAAATTAGTTATATTTATGACAAATAGACGAAAAGGCTTTATAAAGTATTGGCGAAGGTTAGAAATGTGCAGCAACAATACGAAATGAAGCTAGGTAACGACGGTGAAACAGTAACCTTTTCGCAAACGCCTTTATCTTGCCAGCGCGTATGTTTGTATAGCTATAAGTGCGCCTAAAATTTGCTTACAAGTTTATTGCGCATGTTCACATTGGCGTCAATGGAACGTACCCCTTTTTCTGTTTTCTACATAAAGACAGAATCGATACTATCGATATATATCGGTACATACAAATTGCAGACGCGTTCGATAGCTCGAAAGATGACCAACTTCACAGAGACACACACAAAAGCTGATCGAGGTCAATGTACGTCAGTTTTTCATAAAAAAAACTTATACTATACATTGACCAGGTCAAGTGCGCTGAATATTATATATTCCATCCTGCCACATCCTTTTACAATAAGTTTCAGTGCCAGGATGATGGGCAATCCGAGCAAATTTAAGCACTCATGATGCACTCTTGCCATGACGCTTTCCTGCCACAGAATATCGGCATGAGAAGCGAGCACATGCTCGCTCAAACTCAAGTCTTCTTATGTTGACAAAGTCACGCTACTTCCTACTTAAATGTATCATGTCCTAGTAACAAATCGGTTTTGTAAGGCTCAACTTGTTCAGGTGATACCGCTGATGAAGGGATCCATAGAAATACATATTGGTAATTCATTACCAGATATACTAGGGATTCTTTGCAAATCAAACACATACTTCGTGTCTTTTTAGCACGTTAAAGCAAGAGAGTGACTCTTTCTGTAGGCCGTATAAACACCACTTGCAATGCCATTAAGCTTATACACGTTTTGAGCTTCGACGTAAACGTCTCGTTCAGCCCAAGTAAGAAAACATATTCGGGGCAAAAAAGAAGGCTTATTGACCTTCGAGCCATACCGGTCTCTACCTATTTATAAAGCCGAGCGCTATTAATATTAACGTCTGCTTTAAACTCTCCCATTTTAGATATACGGCACCGCGCGCTGCTTAATAAGCAGCCTGCGCTGCTGTTTTCCATCTTAAGAGATCGACGCTTCTAACGAGAGTTGTCGTGTCGCAACTGGTTCGGTATCATCATACTGACATGCTGACGTCCAGCAATGCAGCAGTACGACGCAGAACCCTGCTTTGTAAAATTCGTTCACCCTTAGACGGACTAAAATGCAGCACTATGGATGTCTCGGCTTTTGACCGACTAAACCAGTATGACGTGCAAATACGTTCTCCGCGAAAATTGTATCTCAGTGGATCTACGTGTATGATCAGCGCTTCATCCGTAATACCTTAGCCTATAGCCAACTATACCTTCCATAGTAATCAGTGTATGGACTAGGGCTTCCTCTAGACGTCCTGGCTGTGGGACAACCACATTGCTTACGTTGCACCGCCAAGGATAGCCTTTTGAAGCATGTACTCAGTATCTCAAATGTCACTGCGCACGTAGTGGTAGGGACATCTCTCATCCAACTTTAGCTTAAAGGAGCCCATGCCACTCATGGCGGGCAGCGAGTGCTTCTTTAGAAGAGCGTTGCTTCGTATTCTACGAGCCACTCTCACGCTCAACCCAAAAGCATCGCTTCAAACACTTGTCCTCGTCACCACTGGTGTCCACCTCTGTGCTTCCAATTCTCAGTACAATAAATTCCGCACCAATAGCGCTTCTGCTTTCTTGCTTTGGTTTGTCTATTACTTATCAAAGGTGCACTGGGAGAAAGACGAATGGAAAAAAAACTCAGGGTGAAAGTGCATTGACGCGGCGGAATGCGAAGCAAACATGCTGTTTGCGTCCAAAATTAGCCAAACAGCGCTCGATACTACCGAACTCGAAATAACGCTTTGGCTATATTATTAGGTATCTGATTACAGAACTCTTAATTATGTCTCTAAGTCAACAATGAAATTATCATTTTGATGTCCTAAACGAACCTTAGCATATGGTAGATACTTTCGGCGGTAAGCGATACAACTTATTTGATCAATACCCATGAGTCATTAAGTATCGTCCATCCTTTTGTAACTTTTAAAGATCTTTGCAGCATTAAAATATCGGGCTTGCTCGCGTGATTTGAGCTATTGAACCCGAAGCTTTTAAGTGCTAGACCTCATCGACTTGTAACTTCATCATAACGCTCGATAGAGCTTGTAGATATCCGTAGGTCTAGTGTAGATCACAGGCGTATAGTAAAACTTTTGAATACATTTGATAGCGTGTTTTAAATTACGCGCATATCTACCCTAGGATGTGCTGGAATAATATATCTTGTTAGCGAAGTGTCGCTCAAAGATATCTAGTCATTGTGACGTACAAAGCAGATGAACATGCTGCTTGGCGCCTATTTACCGGGTACGTCCAGTTAAAGACTTTGTCGGATTTTCTAAGGAGAAAGTGAGTGGATCTTTACTTTACTGGGCTATGAGCGAGTCACATAGCCCTTAAACAACTGCGTTGGCGACTTCGGTCACTGGACCCACCCAAAACTTTGCTGAGTTTGTCATTTTTGGTCGCACCCGCACTCTCCTAGATCTCACTTTTTTGGTGACCTCATTAACGCAGGCACCCTAGGTCTAGACTATGCTCCTGATGAAGAAAGCCTTTCCTGTATTCGCATGATGTATATTGCATGACCAGTACGAGTCTAAACCCTTTTAAGCGCGCTCCCGAGTGATAAAATAAATCGGAATGATTACTGATAGCCAAATCTATCTTGGTTGCCCAAACGGGTGAAAATTGAATGAGTGTGCGCCTAAGTATTTGCGGCACTCCTCGCTATACTCATCGTCCAAATGTGGAGGTGCTTATGGACAACCGATTTAGGAAGAAAGATAGGCGCACTCCACGGTGAAGTGAAAGGCTTTTTCAAGGCCTTAGCAGCTCTCTGGCGAATGAGCTTTGTAGAAGCACCGTTGTAAAAAAACACAACTGCTTGCCACACAGTTTTCGGTCTCACCAGACGTCAATAGATGAAAATGAGACTTTACGGTGAAACGTTTTGTGCTATTGGAATCCAATACAATCGGCAGCAGCTGGAGTCTTATGGTGACAATATCGATCGTGCTTGGAATTTGGCACTTTAAACCTAAATCAAAAGTCTTTTGAAAACAAAGCTATGAACTAGATAGAGGTGTAAATTGTCACAAACCTCCTTAGATTAACGAATCAGTAGACTCCTAAAAAGCGGATAAAGTTGACATAAGAAATAATTTACCGATACTAAATTTAGTACGATAAAAGTATTACATGACAAGATTTTTTTTACTTCAGTTAATGTATTAAACAGTCTTGTTCCCCCTAAAACTGCAACAACTTAAACATGGTTGCCGATAGCTTGCGCGGCCTTTAACTCATTCGCCAAAATCTTTCCATGATCAGTCGTTGCGGAGCTAATAATAACCTCAATCTCGTCAGCGTTGTAGTATGACTGGATGATCTCGTTGAGGTCCACCTCCTTCTTTGTCTCTTCTCGATACATTTCCACATACTTCATCCATACTTCAAGCTCGGGATCATCAGGAACAAGCTGCGGTTTTAAAAAAAGCCCCAAATGTCTGAAAACATCCCGCGGCTTTAACCCTTCCTTTGACCAGAGCTTTAGTAATTGGTCTTGAAGGTTTGTCGCTAGCGATGCTGTTTCCTGTGACCGCTTTGACGAGAATATTACCGCACACAGACCAGCGTTACCCAAGGAGTTGTACAGCTGATCAAATAGCGTGACTGGTGCACCAGGGTTGTACTCGCTGACATAAATGTACCAAATTTTGAACGCAGGGTCCAAAAACAAGTTGTTTCCAAACATGTCTAGGCCTAAAATGCGAAACACTACGTGTGCGTCGATTTGACGGTCTCTCCAATACGACATCAACTCAATCTGCAGTTTTGTGGCGACAGCTTGAAGTGACGTGTTTGCGTCTTTCTGTGCCCGTATTAGCATCTTCGCCAGCATATAATCACCGTATTGCTTCTCCAAAATTGCAACAATCGATACTTGTTCGTTGGGATGCTCCACATTGTAGTTCTCCACGTAATCAATCCACGCATTAAACCAAGAATTCGACAAAATGTACTTGTCGACCTTGTCGAGCCCAAGTTCGGTGTAAACAGAGAAAGGATCCGTATTTTCCGGCCTCCACCCATGCAACATCAACTCAGTCTGCAGTTCTGTGGCGAAAGCTTGAAGTGACGTGTCTGCGTCATTCTGTGCCTGTATCAGCATCACCGCCAACTTTAAATCACCGTAATGCTCCCGCAATTTTTCTACAATCGATACTTTTTTATTAGGATGCCCCAAATTAAAGCGTTTCACGTACTTGACCCACTCATGAAACCGAGAATTCGACAAAATGTCCTCGCCGACCTTAGCGAGCTTTAGCTCGGAGAAAACAAAGTAAGGATGCGCATTTGTCAGCCTCCACCAAGCTATTTTGACCTGAAGTTGAGTGTTGACAGCTTGTTTCCACACCGCCCGCGTGCTTTTGGCCAGCAAGGTGGTAACTTTATGTGCCCAGCCGATCTCTTTGATACCATTAACCCTCTCTTCGTCTCTTGCAGACGACGGTTTCGAGACGAAGGGACCAGATCGATCTCCAGTCGATGGAAAAGTCCCTAGAGATGTGGGGGACGCTGTCGCATTCACAGAAGCGTTGGCTTGAGCGATACCGAAGAGGAGTGTTAGAAAGACTAAAGCAATGCTGCAACGACGCATTTGTGATCTTGCTAGCCGAATGAAAAATGGAAGGGTTGTGCTAGTGAATTGCATTCCTGGTATCCATTTGCGTATCCACTTAAAAAAAGGAGGAGCCATATGATGCATACAAGCGGGTATCTTGGCTGGCTGTCTGCTTTTAAAGTGCCGACGTCTGCTCAACATTTTGTGGCATGGCTACAAAGATAATGAATGCAAATTATCAACGAAGACTTCATTGCAGATAGCAGATACGGCCAAGCATTGGCTGAAATTGATTAGGTTTACTTACATCAACAGAAATTTACATTGCGCAAGAAATTAAGCCGTGTGATTTTATTTTGGGTCTAGTCAAATCTGGTCTGCTATAGTAACGGTAATATAACAGTGATACAGCGAACTGTTTGACGCTCACACAAATTACCCCAGTAAACTGAGTTTTTTGGTTTTTTGCAAACATTCGTACAATGGATGCCATTTATCATTAAGACATACTTGAATTAGTAAAATGTATGATAAATTGACAAAACCGGTACGGAACCCGGTTCTAGTATGGGTCGGTTACCTACCAGCATCCCGCGATAGAGCCAGCTTAGTCCTAGCGCGTGGGTTCCAGTGGCTTAAATTGTCTAAAGTGCCTGTATAGCAGCTTAGCTGACGTCCGCTCAACATATTGTGGCCTGGCGTCAAATATAACGAGTAAAAATTTGGCCTTTTCGACTTATAGCGGATACGGCTCAAGCATTGTATGAAACCGATCCTGTGGCTCGAGCGGTTAGCCGTTCGACCCAGGACCGGGAGGTTTCTGGTTGATTCCCATAGGTTCCGAATTAAGGAGGCCGGAGATAAGTCACTAAAGTGGACGAGCCTTCACACCCGAGTGTGTGACTGCCCTACCGACTGGCGCCTGATTGGGTAACAAAAGGGTTGGGCGGGAACGCCCCACTGACCGAAAAAGCCCCATAGTGTAATGAGGGGTACGGAACCCGGTCTTAATATGGGTCGGATTGTTTTCAGCGTCCCGCAATAGAGACAGCTTAGTCCTAGCGCGTGGGTTAAATCTCAAGCATTGGATGGTTCTACTTATACCAACAGACATTTATATTTCGTGAGAAAACAAGTTCAATTTTCGGTCCTTTAGTCAACTTTAATCTGCTGAAACTACTATTAGCAACAATTATAAAGATAATACAGCGCTCCATTTTTCTAAACCGGAGGAAGGAATCTCACACATATGACCCCAATAAACTGGATTTTCTTAAATAGTCGTCCGTGCATCGCTTTAGTGTCCAAGAACCTATTTACCAAAAATCTTTATGAAGTAGTGGCGAATGTTAAGCGCTGTAAAACCCGATCTATAGCAACAACAATCAATAAAGCAAGGCAACGACGGTGAACAGCGGCCATGTTGCAAACCCATTATCTTCTCAGCGCGGATGTATGAACAGCTATATTGCCATTTTGTTGATCTTTGAGAATAGAATCAAGCTACAAATCGTGTTTCAATAAGCTTGCGCGGCTGCAACTTAGTCGCCACCTTCGTTAATTATTTCGCCTGCTCCTTATGGTCAGCCTTTGCTATCCTGATAATAATCGCAATCCGGTCTGCGTCGAAGAAGCTTTTAATGATCTTGTTGAGTGTCATGTCCGTCGCTGTCTTTTCCCAATTGTTGCACACCTCATACATGATTTAAGCTCTGATTTAAAAAGAAGATCAATAGGAATATTGTCAAGTATAATATGTCTGAAAAACAAGCTTTGGCGTCACCTGTCCATTCAACCAAAAGTTTTCTAGTTGGATTTGAAGGGCTGTCACCAGCGCTGCTGACATCCCTGACTGTGTTGCTGCAATTGACGAAGTCAGACTCACGTCATCGATAGTGCAAAACCGCTCATCAAAGAGCGGCATTGATTTATTAGGATTGCACTTGCCAAAATAAATGTCATGGATATCATATGCACGGCCAGTAAGCGATTTGCGATGGTTTGGGTTTGATTGTAATACGTTGTGCAGTCTGTGTGAATTATATCCATGGTCTCTCCAATACTGCACTTACTCAATCTGCACTTTTGTGCCCATAGCTTTAGGTCACGTGCCTGCCTCCCACTTCGCCTGTTCCGACATCACCGACAATGTATATATATTGTATTGCTCCCGCAACTGCGCGCAAATCTCGGAAGGCTTCGAATTGTAGTTATGTACGTACTTGACCCCAAAATGAAACCAAGCATCTTTGACAAAATGTTCTCGCCGATCTTATCGAGCGTAAACAAAAAGAGAATTCGCATTTTCCACCCTCTTTCGAGCTTCTTTGAGCTCACGCTGAGAGTTAATGTCTTGTTTTTACAACGCCACCTTGATTTTGGTCAGTAAGGTGGCAAGTTAATATCCCTTGTCGAAAGGTTTTATATGTTTTCTCTCCTCGGCTCTTGCATACGGCGATTCTGAGATGAGGGTACCCGATCGATCTCCAGTGGATTAAAACTCCCTTGGACTGTGGCGGATGCAGTCGCATTCGCAGAAGCGTCGTCTCTTGCGAAAAAGATACGTACTATCAGGAGTCCTAAAGCAACGCCGCGAAGACGCATTTGTAAACTTGCTAGCGGATTGTCCGATAAAGTGCAGCACAGGAGCCAAATTATACATCGTGGGTGATATAATTGATGCTGACTTACTTGCAAGTGCCAGTTTGGCAACCATGCTGACGTCTGTTCGAAATTTGACACTCCTTTGGCTTGCTACCCGGTGTAACAAATATGTTTACTTGAGTCGAACGCAAATTCAAGACATTATTGCAACATACTGCGAATGTTTAGCTCATTACGGTGGGCGCAAATAAAACATATAGCATAGGGGTGAAAGAAAAATTGTTCATTGACTCTAATTCAAACGTCACCCAAACCTATAGCCGTGCTTAGCATTGCCAGAAGATTAACGTATCATACTGGCCTGTCTTACGTCATGTAACTGATCTAGTCATTTATCTTTCCAGTCTCACGACGCTAAAATTGCAGCGACTCAAACGCAATTGCTGATTGAGGCAACTTCTGAGCTTGCGATTCACCAACTTTTCCACCACTTTTTGGTCATGATTAGTCCTTGCTGTCTTGCAAATAACTTGAATCTCGTCTGCTTTATAAAAAGTCTATAATTTCGTTGAGTCTTTTTTTCTTCTCGATACGTCCTCGCATACCTCATTCACACTTCAATCTTCGTATTATCGAGACGACGCGTTGGGTTTTCATTGAGCATTGAACATTATATGAGCAGCTCTGGCGTCACACCATGCCTAGACCAGAAGTCTTCTAGTTGTCCTTGAAGCGTTCTCGCCTGTACCGCGGTTTCTTCTGATCGTTTTGTAGCGAAGATAGATCCGCGCTTCCAAAGGTACAGTACAGCTGATCGAAGAGTGGCATTGACCAACAAGGATCAAATTTGCTGATATAGATGTTTCAGATAGTATACGCACGGCCCGTAAGCAAGCCCGGAGGAGGGGTTCGGCCAAACTGCAAAAGGTTGTAGACTACAAGTGGGTCAACTACATCGTCTTTTCAAATCGACATCCGCTCGCACTGCAGTGTTGTGCCAACATCTTGGATTTACGTGACTTCCTCTTCCTTTGCTTGTTACAATATCATCGCCAATTTATTGTCAGTATATTTTGCCCGCAACTTTTCAATAATCGACACTTTTTTATTGGGATGCTCCGCAATTAACATTTTTACGTATTTGACTCACACATTAAATTAAACGCTGATTTGAGCTCAAACTGAATGTTTCAATCTTGTTCACAACACCTGCGTGTTTTTGAATTTACCTAAAGGTGCGGTTTGATTGTGACATTCGCAGATGCGTCGGATTTTGCAATAAAGAAGAACACTAATAGGAGTGCGAAAGCAATGGCGTAATGACGCATTTGTAAATTCTCTGGCCAAATAAATAATGAAGGAGTGCTTTGCGCATCAGCTAATAAGGATGCGAGGTCTTAAGACTGTACAGTGGTTCTATCTACGTTTGTTCGACGATTTGAAAATTCGGTGGCTTGGCTCTGGTACAACATATATAATTATTGGATAGCGGATCGCAAAATTAGCCTTATCATTAGCTAATTAGTTATTGCTACCTATCGCGAACACGTCCCAAGCAATGGCAGGTATCGATCAGTTCTACTAATTTCCAGCCCGATAAAAAAACATTTCACTTCCTGCGGCCGGAGCGATCAAACTCCACATGGCATAGTACAAAGTCGTAGCAATTGTAATCTTTTGGCATCGTCAGCGCTTAACAGGACAAATCATCCCTCCTTATACGTTATCATACAAAACGATGCTTTAATAAAAACATATTTTTCATTTATTGGGGTCATTTGTATTGACAATCCTTCCTTCGGCATCTGCCACTGCAATACGTTCGTTGCCACAATGAGGCGATTAAATCATTAAGTCTAAGAAAGGGGCTCCAAGCGTCTATTAATGGACTACTGGACTCTAACAGTCATGATAAAGGTGGCGACATGAAGTAAATGCGTTAACAAAAGTTAGTATGCTCAAGCTGGACCATAAAAGTTCAAGTCTTTTTAATATCATCAGCCTATTTTTCCGAAGACTTTCGTTGATCATTCCGTCATACTCAAGGACGATTACGTTTAAAATAGATTGACAAAAAATATGTGGTGCTGGCGAATGTTGGCGCACAAGTACCCCATCTATAGCAACCATATTTAATAAAACAAGACAACGACGGCGACAACCGTGACTCTGTTGTAAGTTCTTTATCTCCCCTGCGCAAGTGTATGTACAGCTATATCTGCGCCCAATGACTCAATGTACGTTTTGGAGAGAACATGAGCTCCAAACCTTGCTCTATTGCGCAATACACACACAACCATCTCGCTAATGTACGAGTGGTAAATTCGTGCTTGAGTTTTTTCCAATGACGAGTTTGAACGAGATCCACTTTTTGGCCTTTAGGATTTGTTTTGTTATTGTTCGTAATGCGGTAAAAACTACAATAATTGTTGGATGACAAGGTAAATTAAGCGTCTTTAAATTTACTGTGCTTAGAATGGCTTTGAAAGCGATGTTTAAAATGAATACTATATGGAGGCTGTAGACGCATTCAATTGCTTAAATACTTCCACAGCAAGACGCACGGAATGGTGCCAGCTTGTTAATCATTGCTGTCGCAACTTATCAGCTCTTTTAAAATGGTTTGATCCGACACACCCGGCTTTGATGCCGCATTGGCGGTTCTTCATACCACTATCTCATTCGGCACACACTTCTCGCTGGCATAGATTTCTAACTTTCCTAAAAAGATGCAATTGTGGTTTGCACCTTTAAAAGTAAGGATACATTTTTAATCGCAAATCCTGTGTTTAATCAACTGACGTAGTCAAATTTGGAATAACGTCTTTCCTTGTTTTACGAAGGCGAATCGCCCTTCGGTCATGATTCATCGTAAAGCTTCTTAGTTCTTCAGCCATCAAGGTATTTTGAGCCTTTGAAATTTTGCAGTGTGTAAGATGCTTTCCTCGACCGAGACACTTTACGCGCTTTAATTGGCTCTCCTATCCACACGGGCTGGTCTTTTTCCGCGGTAGTGCAAAAATTTGCCCCGTGTATTGACGTGCCCCAGAACAATTAGCAATATTCAATTTACTGACTTCCACCTGAGGGCATGAACAGCGCACTTTACATACAGACTTTTGATGACCACAATGTAATCTACTCCGCCAATCTACGCCTTCAATAAGTTTTTAGCTCCTGACAAGCCGCTTTTTTCTTTATCGTCGCCTTCAAGACGACCTTCTACCACATCCAATCTTTTTGAATTCGAACCGCATAAAAAAGTTCCAAACTTGCAATCCGATTCGGGCAGTTTTTATTGAGCAGTGTGCTACAAAAAGGCGCTCGTCGTTGATGGGGCGTCGAGCATGGTGGCGTGGGTTAACGCTAGCTTTTGAATATGTGAAAGAATGTTCTGGTTTTTTTTGTTGGGTTTAAGGGCTAACGTTTGCCCATATGATCATAAGGATCTAAGAAGTATTTTTAAACTGACGATGTGATTAAAATATTCTGCTACAAACGTAGACAATCACAAAAGGCTTATCAATTGATGTTATTGATCGCTTCAATTGTAGCGTTATTAGCGACCAAGTAATTGTTTTGAAGACTGCTCGCCGAACGTGTCTTTTATGTCACATTTAGAGATATTATAATAGTCACAAATTGCCATCGGAAACAGTTAATTGGCTTGATGAATCAAGGCACGCTTATGTCGCGTATATTCAATGGGATATGATGAAAAATGTATTTCACAATCACGAGAAGCTTAAAGGAGGTACGTGCTTAAGCAGCAGTGGATCCTTTCCGCCGTACATTATCCTGGCAGAGATTAATGCGGTATCTTTGCTCATAATCGTCATGTAACCTTCCCGAGTTCGATTTGAGCCAGGGGGCGCTGCAAAGTGCGAAAGATTGTTTAGAAGATGATCTTGGATTTAGTTTCATTAAAAAAAGCTAGGGTGGACATTTGAAAGGATTAGAGTGTAAGAAATCACTCAGCCGGAGAAGCTAAAAATCCAACAGGGTCGTTACGGATGCTTCAAACTTGTGTCCCTTCTAATGACCACGAATAAATTTGTCGTTCGATTCATTACTCGCGAGACAATAAACGATCCGGATCTTGGATTTCAAGTCCGGAAAATGGCACAAATCCGGGATTTTAAGGCGCCAAAAAAGGCATGCCAAGGCTATTCATCTAATCGAAAAATTTAAAATAATGGGCAGAGGCACCAGGTGTACCTTGATTTACATCGGGATCCATAGTCATATCAAAAGTCGCCTAATACTGTGTGTACTGCAGAAGAATGGAAATGTCTCAAAAGAGCCGAGGTCAATCTTCTAGGCAAACCGGGCCGTATACAGCGTGAAAGTAGATACGAATTTCATATAAATGACCAAATAGCAAGTTTTTTATAGAGGCGAGTCTGTAATTGTCACGACTATTTTGCAAAGAGTGTTTTTTGGCTTAAGTGTTACTTTTGACATTGCCATTATTTAAGTTTCAATGCAAAGACAAAAAAATTCTTGCGACTTTAGCACGATCACAAAAAAGTTTAATTAATGCTGGTGTCGATACGGTAATATTTCTAGATAGTTTAATGCAACATATGTGTCAAGACCGGTAGCGAGCAGTCTGATGGCCATGACGATGGGGCAGATTGTGTGTGTAAAGTTGCACAATGATAGACCATTTTTGTTTTTCTTACTTTTCTAGTTGTGGTCGATATCGAAACAATAGTAATACAGTGGCAGTGATTTTATTTATTCAAAGAATGGTTTGTCACCCTTTTGTTGGATAGTGTTAGTGATTTTGGCGCTTCAAAACCCGATTGATAGCAACAACAATAAATGAAGCAAGACAACGACGGTGAAATAGTGATCCTGTTACAAACTTTTTTAACCTTATTAGCGCGAACAAATGGCCGGCTATATCTGCACCTATGACTTTCTGATGATCTGAGAGAGTCTTATAAATAAAAGACAAATCACAAACCGTGTGCTATTGCGCACTCACCTACCTAACGTACAAGTGGTGTATTTGGAAGTGATCAAATTTTGGCTTTGGCAATGGATCTGGCCGCTCTTTGTGCATTAAGATTTGCTTTTCCGCACGAATAATACGAGCTATTAGATCAAAAAGTAGTAAGCTTTTTCGAATCACGTCAGTACATACGCCTTATATTACCTGAAGTAGCATTCGATAGCTGATGAGACAGAACCGACTACTACAAGCGCAAGACACATAGAGTGCTGACCATGGTTAAGGGTACGTCACCCTTTCATGTGAGAAGCTGATAATATGCATCAACTAGGCCGAGTGCACTGTACATTATATATCTCATCTCGTTGTCTCGCATGACGCCTTTTTTCAAATCGCGCCAGTACCAAGATAAATTCCGAACCTAGGTTACCATGAAGTCCACGATGCACCACTTGCAATAAGGCTTAATTTGCTTCAAACAATCGGCGTGGAATGCGAGAAATTGCTCGCTCGAATTCCTTTCTACTCATAGTTTGCTTGAAAACTTGCGTTGATGAAGACACACTACCTTTTGGATAAATACTACTGCCGTGCTACGTGGTATTTGCTTTCTTGAACCATTTTAAGTTTAAATCGCCTCTATCAGTAACACTGTTGAAGGGCTGAGGAGACAGTATTTTATCGAACATGATACCGATAAGATGAGTGCTTCCGAATAAAGTTTTTCTTTTTCGTACAAAGTACAAAGTACCTTCTTTGCTTCGTTTGAGCCAACAAGAGCTAGAAGCTGATCTCTTTTGTAGGTCGAATGACTGACGCTGTGGCCATGCCATTGAGCTTAACGCCTTTTCGAGTTCCTATATGATCATTTGACTCAGCTCAAGTAGATATCTTAGATATGAGCCTTATTGTGCCTTTGAGCTTTATCGGTCTCTTCTCTCGATAAAGAAAAGCATTATTGACTTCACGGTCTCCTTTACCTTCTCATATTCATAACCAAACGTCCTGCACTGCTCGATAATCATCTTGCGTTGCTGTCTCCCCTCTTGAGAGATTGATGCTGCCAAAGTTTTGGTCGTGTTGGCACTATTGTACCTCATACTGTCATCTAGCATGCAGCATTGCTTCGCAGTACTTCACTCCATAAAATACGTTCGTTCACCTTAAGACGCATGAAAAGGCAGCACCCAAATGCCTCGGCCCTTCACCGACTGTGTTCCGCATGACATACAGCAAATGCTGTCCACGATAAGCATGGTCAGTGGCTTCGCCTGCATGCTTTAAGTTTAGCCGACCATGCATTATATTTTAATCACCAAAAGCAGGTTCTAAACTACACAACGTGCTAATTTACTTACATATGCAGAGAACGCAGAAAGTGCTGGATTGTAAAGTCACTTTTCAGTTGCGCATACGCCGGTCCACCTGGGTGATACCACACTATCTTAGCTCATAGCCACAAATACTGGTCACCAATGGCTCATGCCTGCCATTCAAATGATGTACATTGACCGTCTACGCCATACTTTCTTCTTCTTTCTGGCCAAAGTGGGTCAATAGCACACCAGATCTGCGCTAGGACCAGAGTGAATGACACCTCATGGCATTTTAGCGTCATACTTCGTGTCTACACCCACCAACTCAACAGCACTTGACCCTATCAAGTCGAGAATTTTTAAAATAAAGCCAGATACAGATTTCTTGTTCACGCCTTTAGGCAAACGGTTTTAATGACATATGATGTACTCAAAGAACCTCAGTATATGACATGTATACTCCGACGGTGAGCAATATAACGTGTTTAAATGATGCCCGTAGGTCAATAAGTTTTGATCATCACTTTCTGCAATCTGTAAAGGTTGCTGGAATATGGAAATATCAAGCTTCCTCACACGACTATTAAGCTCGGAAATCATTTAAAGAAAGCATTGGCAATTTTTCTTTGCTGATCAGTAACTCAGGGGTCTGCAATTTAATCATGCCAAACTTTAGGCTCGTAGTAACAAGTCGCTCTTTGGGTGCTGGCTCCACTACCGTTTTCTACCCATCCCACCTGGAAGAAACCTCACAAAATCTCAGACTAGATTTTTAAATTAAGTTGAATGAGACAGGGCTGCAAAGAACTCAAGCGATTCTCGATTCGGGTGTAGGCCGCAAATTCCGAAAAACATATTTTGACTGAACTTGGCACTGTTTGAAAGTCACATGCATAGCCCCCGTTTGACCTAAAACAATGGTTTTTCCTGAAAGAAGTGTCATTCATTGATGGTTGGCCTTGCGGCGCGCAAAGCAGATGAGTTTGCTGCCCAGCAATAAGGCGTACGTCGACCGGATATCATCCATCTAGAGATACTACACTTTCTCGCCGGATCCTTTGTCATAAAGTGAGATATTCTCACATGGGACGGCGACTTACGTCGGTACCTGGCTGTAGTCGAGTCACACAGCCCTTGGCGGTTTGTTGTTGTACTAGACCCATTCTAGGGATATATCGAGTCTGTCGTCTTTGGCCTTACCTATCTTTTCTAGCACTTAAATTTTAAATGACCTCGTTAACAAGGGCACTTAATGCCGAGTCTGTGCCGTGAAAAGATAATATTTCCTGCTTATTCTTATGAGATTTTTTGCGTGGCCAATACAAGTCGAAAATCTTTCGGGCATACCCTCGAGTGATGAAAATTATTGACAATGTTGCTGTTAGCCTGAAGCTTCTTTGTAGTCCTAGCGTCATAAGGCTAGAGGAGTGTGCGCCGAAGCGCACGTACCGCTCCTCGTTATACTCCTTGTCCAGAGGTTACGGCTCCTGGAACTAAAAAAAATGATCGACGCACCTCCACGGTAATGTGAGGTGCCCTCCCGAACCTGAGCGGTTGTTTGGCGAATGATCGCCGGCGAAGCAAAGTTATCAAAACGACAACTGCCTACCACATATTTTTCGGTCTCACCAGAAGTCGGTACGTGTGCTGTACCAAAAATCGAGATCCTTTTTAATAATTCATTTTTGTATGCGCCCGTTGCATAGTAGAAGCTGACTGTAAAAGAGCCATCAACTAGAGAGGCTCCTTTATTGTTTCAAAACATATTAAAGTAAGGCAAATAGTCTCCTGAAAGAGGACAAAATTGACATTTTACAGAGACCAACTCCGGCCATCCACATTGTAACGTGGAGAAGGAGTACAAGCGTTGACTAGATCAAGCTTAAATAATTTCAAGTTCTAAAGCTTATGTTCTTTGTTCGCGTTTTAAAAATCACTTAATCTCCTAGTTCACTTGCTAGCCCCTGCAAAGATACCAGAGATACCAGGAAGTGATTTTGGGTAAAGATACATGTATGAGCGGTGTAACATCTGGGAATTGATGTCCGACCAAAAATTAATCGTTCAGCCAATCAGAAGCCATGAAAGCCAAACAATTTGATCCATATTTGAAGGATTGGTGGCCAGTAAATCGAAAGTGGTGGCTGCGCATTAAATCCTTTAGTATATTGTTTGCAGCACACCATAGTAAGTTTATCTATGTATTGGTAGATTTTAACTTTGTCGATATAAAAATCTATCAATGGAGGTATTTTCGGGCCGCGGATTTAAGATCTTATCCTGAAGCCCTCTACATATACGAATTTGGGGCCTATGAGTTGGGGTCAGGTATTTTTTACATGTAGTGCTTATCTAACTCTGCAGCAAGTTGATTTAAATACAACAATTTTCTTCATTGTTTTTCGTCTTTTTTTCTTAAAATCACGAGTCTGGTATGTTTTAGTATGTCTTGTAACGTTTAGCGACCTATATCGAGTTTCTATATCTAAGGGCTGCGAAAGTTCAACCTCGAAGCTCAATCGGAATGTTGTCACAACAATACGTCAGTTGTATTTGCCTAACCCATGTCAATCCGACGGTACCGAGCTGATTTTGGCAAGATTAACTTACAATCCATTTTAGTGGTGTCGATCTCTTGGAAAGAAAGACAGCAGCACAAGGTGCCTTTTGAGCAGAGAAAAGTGTCTCGTATTGCACAGGAGGATCGGAAGTAGACGTTGAAGTCATAAGCGCTTGGCTATATCGAAATTGAAAGACCAGTATAGCTTAAAGGTAAATAAGACTCGTGCATATTTCACAAGTGGATTCTCTGCTTAAGATGGAAGAGTTGTCTGCGGCAAAAATTATAACGTGCTATGAGCTTAAGGACTTCGCCGAAGTGGTGGTCATTCGACCTGCAGAAGACATCCGCCTCTCACTTTTGCTCGCGCAGAAGGCAAGAAAATACACTTAGTACTCAAAGCAAATATTTAAATCATCAAGACTCATCTGTTTTATATTGTACCGGTAAGGCATCTTCTTGTGATTCTCTTGAGTAGCGTATCCATCTCGGAGGAGTAAACATTATTACACTGATTTGATTCCATAAGCAAATACTGCGTAGCGCGGCAGTAACATTTACTCAAGAAGAGGAGTGACTTCTTTAACATCAGCTTCCGTGCAACTCGCGGGAAAAAATAAATCAAGCGAGCAAGTCTTCTCGTTTCACGCCGGTTTCCGTGGCAGAGACTTTATGGCCCTTGTCGCATCATAGACACTTATAAACTAAGTTTAGCTTTTATCCTAGTATTAGCGCGAATTCTAAAGAGGATGCGATGCAAAAAATAGGATATGATGCAGTCGATGTATATTAATACACGGAAGAGTGCCATTGACCGCGGTCAGCACTCAGTGCGTCTTGCTCTGGGAACAGTTAGTCATGTTTTAAGATTAATCAAATGCGTCTGCAGGCTCAATAAGGCGTTTGTACCGATCTATTCAGATATTTTTCTTGAAAAATATACAGAACACGGAAAGAGAGGCAAACATCGTAGAGGCTTAACCTACCTTGACCTTCCTAACAACAATAGCGAAAAAATTAAGTACACAAAAAGCGGAACTCGTCATGTAAATAAAGGTCAATCCTTCGAAGTTTACCATTCAAACGTTAGTGAGACGTTTGCGTCAAATGCGCAAAAGAACCCGATTTGCAATTCGTGTCTCTCTCTTCAAACCTTTCAAATTTCTAAGATTCAATAGGCGCAGATAATGCCGTACATACATTTGCGCAGGCGAAACAACGGATTTGTAGCAGGATCACTGATGTCACTGTCGTTGTCTTGTCTTATTTAATGTTATCAGAGTTTTGAAGTGTTTTGATTATATGAAGCTTTTCTTAAAAATTCTAATCGTAATCGTTTTCAAGTGTGACGCAACGATGAATGATATCTTTCGAAAGAACTGGCTGCTTAATTTCTCGGCTTACGCTCTTGCTTCATTGTCACTCTTCTCAGAAGTCCAACTGGTTGAATCCTCGAGATAGGAACGCTTGCAGAATGAAGCTACAGCTACCAATTGAACAATTACTGTTTATTTGTATCGAACGCAATCGAAAGAAGCGTGCGTTGGAGGCGCAATTGTCCCCGTATAGCCGACGAAGCCAATTTATGTCACGCAAGACCATGTTGGAAGCTCAGGAAACTCGCGGGGGGGGGGGGGGGGCATATCGCGAATTGGAAATCGATGTGTTTCACGCTCAACGGGTTGCTCTGCTTGAAAAAGTGCTTTCAAAGCGCAAGAAAGAGAGTGCCTTGAGCGTCAAAGCCTGAGCTGAACTGTCAAGAAGCGCTCGCCAAAAACAGCAACCCCTTGTACACCCGATTGTGTACTTGGCCGTGCCAATGATGCCCCAGGAGAACGACGTCAAGGACGCTTACTTTAGAGACTGATTCATGGTCGTGCCGTGCAAACGATGATGTTTAAAGGTAAAAAGAGACGGACAGAGCTAATTGCCGAGTATTTGCACTGCAATGTCGCGAGCAGTCTGTTCAAAAGCAGGTTTTTAATACTGACAGTGTCGATCGTGTGCTCACAACTGCATGAAAGATGAAGTAGTTTGTGAAATTCCTGTCTCTTTTGGTCCGTAAAGTTGAAGAAGGAGGACGATGGCAAGCGGACAGGCTAATGCGAAAGCAAGAATATGAGGCAATTCGACGGGTGATGCCGGTACATGCGGGAACATTGCGCGATTTCGTCGTAGGAGGTTGCAACAGAGCAATCGCTTGCTCAGGCTTTTGCATGAGCTGCATTTTCGCAGTGTTGGTGTGTACAGAAGCTGGAGAACAAGTTGGACAGCGACGAAAACGTCGTGCGCGAGCGTGTTGCAAAATTCTTGCTGTTGCATGTGCAGCAACTGCGCGTAAGCTGCAAAGCAGCTCAAGATAAAAGAAAAGATGTAACGGCGGCGCATGCACTTTGACGGAGATTATTGCAGGCGTGTAATGATAAAATGATATGGTGTGCTGCCACAAAAAATATACCACAAGAGAAAATTGCATTGCCTAACTGACTAACATATCGTACTTTGCTGTTTGTAGTCATGTAATACCACTATATTCCTCAAGTCATTAATCTTTTCAGTCATACAATGCTAAAACTGCCACGATCTCTGATCCAATCGCCAATAGAGGCAACTCCTAAGCTTACGCGGCTGGTGCTGCCAACTTCTTTCCCACCAACTTCTCCGCCAGCTTCTTCTTCAAATTCTCCGCCAGCTTCTTCTTCAAATTCTCCGCCAGCTCCTTTTCGTCTTTAGTATTCGCTGTTCTGATGATATTTTTGATTATGTCTGTTTCAAAGTGGCTTACAAGGACCTGGGCGAGAGTCACGTCCTTACCTGTCTTTTTTTGGTACATTTTCGCGTACCTTATCCATGATTCAAGCTCCAGGTTATCATTTGGGGTTCTGTCAAGCAACAAATATTTGAAAACAAGCTCCGGCGCCTCATCTTTACTCAGCCAGAACTTTTCTAATTCGAGTTGCAGGTTGGTCGCCAGCGTCGCTGTTTCCTTTTTTTTTGAGAGTTTTGAAGCAATTAGAAGCGAAGACAGACTGCTGTGATCGAAAGAGTGGAGCAGCTGCTGTAAGGGCGTCATTGACCTTCCAGGGTTGTATTCACTCAGATAAGCGCTCCAGATATTGTACGCACGGCCGGTAAGCAAGATTGGGTGGCTCGGGTCCGACTGCAAAAGGTTGTGAAGTTCCATTGGAGAAACTGCGTCCTTTTTCCAAGCTTCGGTCTGCTCTTTCTGTAGTCTCGTGCCAAGAGCTCGAATTGACGGTTTTTTTGCTCGCTCTGCTTGTCCCAGCATCGTATTCAATTCATAAGGACTAAATTGCCCGTTTAACTTTGCCAAAACTGACACTTTCTTCCCGGGGCGATTCGGATTAAAGCTATCCACGTAATGGACCCAAATACGAAACCTAGAATCCATCAAAATGTTCCCCTTGACCTGGTCGAGCTTTAGATTGGTGTAGACAGTAAAAGGATGCACACTAAACACCCTCCACCAACCTAATTTGAGCCCGAGGGTAGTGTGGTCTATTGGAGCCATCGCCGCCTGCTTACTCTTGGCCAGTAAAGTTGCAAATCCAATATTTTCGATACCTGGAGCCCTCTCTTCGTGTCTTGCGTTCGGCGGGTCCGAGAGGAGGGTACCAGGTTGATTCGCAGTGGATGAAAAGATCCCTGAGGGTGTGGGGGACGCAGTCGCATTCGCAGAAGCATCGGCTTCTGATATAAGGAAGAAGAGTATTAAGAGTGCTCGAGCAAAGCTGCAAAGAAGCATAAGTGAACTTGGTGGCAAATCGAATGATGAAAGGAGAGTGCGAGTGGATTGCATTTTTGTATCCGTATGCGCATCATTGATTAGAAGGATCAATCTGAGAGCTTACGGTACAGGCACCATAAACGCTGCGGGGACTGATCTGCTCTATAGTGCCGGTTCGTACACCATGCCGACGTCTGCTCGACGATATGTGACTTGGCTACAAAAACAATCAGTTTCAAATGTGGCGCTAAGACTAAATTTTTGCAAATTGCGAATGCGGCCGAAGCATTGGCTTTTATAAATCAGTTTTGCTTCTATATATCCCTGCACTGTCGAGTAGTTGCAATAGTAGTGTTTTTGCATCCACAGCGCTTAACGTGACAACTCTTACGTTTAACTACAAAAAAGACTTGAACTCGTGCAAAATTTCACACATTTACTCTTTTATGACTTTGCTTGCGTTTTCACTGTATGTGGTCACTCTTCAACCTATAATAACTGAGACAAAGTGTAGTAAGCTATCGATAGACACCTTGACTGCGTGTCGATATTTTATTAATCAATTTTTGGCCAACCAGCTCCAAGTTTGTTCAATCAGTGCCTCTGTAAGCTTTTATACCGACAAGAGAGCAGATAAAGGAACACCAGGAGCGGTCAATGCCGAGTGCACAGGCCTCTTCGTGACCCCCACTCGGCATTGACCGCTTTGATAAAAACATAGAGCCGTGCTGAGACAATAAAAAAGATGAGATTCGTGCTGAACATACAGGCTGACTAAAAAACGTGTAATCTTATTTTTGGCTAGAGTATCATTTTTGACATTGCCATTATTCAAGTTTTATATGGAAAAACGAAGAAGAAAATTTGCGACATTAGTACGATCACAAAAATGTATAATCAATGCTGGTGTTAATATCTTAGATGGTCCAATGCAAGAGATATGTTGAGATCGGAATCAAGCAGTCTGATGGCTATGGCACATTGTGTGTGCAAATCAGCTTAAAGAATGAAAAAGGCAGACCATTTTAGTTTGATTTAGGATGCACATTCCGCCCATTCGGTCAACCATCCAACAGATTAATTGTTAGCCCTCTATATTATTAAACTTACAGCCTAATGCTTATAGATTACAAATTCTACAGTATCCACGTATCCGTCGGTGCTCTACTAGTGTCCCATTATCATTTCGGCATCTTGCCTGAGACTTAAAAAAACCTTCGCCTAATGCCTTGACAAAGTCAGCGCCAGCAGCTCGCTAGTTTTTCCGGATCTCAGTGGAGCTGTCTCGAGCATGACTTTGTTTCGCTTTGTGCACACACGACAGCGCAAAAGTCGCGCAGCACGAAGTCATTCTCTGCAATCCTTACATGCATAAATATGTCGATTGAGACTAGTGGTCGTCGTGACGGCATCAAGCGATAAGCCCACGTCAAACACTAGTCTTGCTGCGGTTTTTTTTTTGTCTGCGACAGCAATACTTATACAATAGTCAAGAAAAATGATTGACATGTTACCAACCGCAACGCCATTTTAATCAGAGCACACCTTAAAAAAGGCGTGGAAGGGAACCGTTAATTTTCACTCACCCTTTTGGTTAATTTCCACTCCCCCCCTTATTTATTGGTCAAATTCTGTTTAATGTCATTGCGCCGCACCTACACCAAACTCTCGAGACGTTTTCAAGCGCACGTATCCGCAGTGCATCGCACACTTGAGAACTCCCGTGACGTCGTCAGACGAAGCCGACTGGCGCGCGTGCGTTGAGTATGAGACCAAGCACGTGGCAATAGGTAATATGAAGCTGCAGGTCTATCAAATGGAGGAGTTGCCCATCACAACGTCGCTCTTTATGTTGGCTGAGATGGACGCCAACGTGACAGAGACCTCTGACACAAGGTTCTGGACAGGTTCGCACTTCCGTGCACGGGTATATGAACGGCTATGATGCTCCGGACATCGTTGTGATAGCATACTGAAACGGTGACGATGCGTTTTTAGTATTTATGGCGCCATCCAGAGCTTGTGCGTGGCAAACGCGTCCTGGAATTGGGCGCTGCTGGCACCGGTATTTGCAGCTTCGTGTCGTCCTAGCTTGGAGCTGATACGTGTCTAGCTACAGATGGTGACGGCGAAATTGTCGACCTTTTAACGAAGAACGTGCGAATGAATGAAGCAGAAAACGCCGTGACTGCGCGCTTGCTGTTCTGGGGCGACGAGTCGTCTACGCAGACACTGTTAAAGGAATTTTCGGCGATTTGTTGGATGTCGATATAGTTCTGGCTGGTGATGTGCTCTACAATAGTGAGCTGATACCACTGCTTTTTGCCACTGTAGTGCGAGTGTTGAGTGTGGACGATGATGTCAACCGAGTCTTTATACTGTGCCATATTCCTCGTGCCGACGTGACGCATGATCTTGTGCAAAGAATGATTGTCGACTTTGGGCAAAAGTTTCACGAAGTGCAATTGCTGCGAGAAGATATTGTGAACGTTGCTGCAGAGCTTGAGGAATGCCCGGTGGAAGATGTGGAGCGTGCACGGTTGGATTGTATTGCAAGGTAAACGAAGTGATCGAGATGTATTAATTGACAGAATGGCTAAATAGACAGCTTTGTAAAATGTCTAATGGCTGTCTTCATCACTGGACTGCGAGTAAATACACTGAACGCGTTGACAAGCGTAGACTGCAAAGATTTTCTTACCTGCACAAGTTTTGCTGCAGCTCCCTGATCTCGCTCTTTCTTGTCAGAGCTAACGTTTCTATCGTCACCAATTTTTCTTGGTTATAGTGAGCCCTTTTGGTGCTCGCAATACTTGGCGATGCTAGCCGGTGTGTAATCTTTGCCAATGTAATGAGGTGGGAGGAAGAACAGCGGCAATATGCTATCGACGGTGTCGCGTACCAGCTCTGATCCGGCACGCTGATATTCAGGCTTTCCTCGACGGTCTGTGCGATACCCGCGCTTCTCTGCCTACGCCTCACACAACGTCTACGGGGTCCATGCCTATCAATGAAAGAAGTCAGAAAAGCGGTTAAAATGTTACAATTCGGTCATCCTTACATACCAATTCTTCCTGAAAGTCGTCAAAAAGTTGAGTACGAGAATTTAGATCCAAAATCTTTTCAAGCACAACGCGCTACCTTAGAGTACGGATGTAATCCACTGAGCTCCTGGAGATGCTTTGCAACGCCAGCGAATGGAAACACAAGACCAGGACAGTCACAAATGCAAATTTCGGTTAAGTCATGATCGTCTGAAATCACTTTGTGTGTCCCGGTGTGTGAGAAACACCCACGACCTTCTTGCCTGCCAATGCGTTCAACACACTGGACTTGCCGACATTGGGGTGCCCGAAGGTCATTGTGGGAGTTTAAGCTTGACCAATCGCTCCGACATTGCCTGGTTTAGACAATTCGGTCGATTCTGCGGCCAATGCCGACTGAAGACGCACTTGAGAATGGCTATTGAGTCCGGCATACTCCTCATTGTCGCATCGAGCAAAAAGCAAATAACCTTGAGCGACTTCGTCAGCTACATTCTTGACGTTGACATCAGCACTGCTTGATAGACCACCACACGCCACGACAGCATCGTCACATCCACACGAAATTGCAGTGACTTTTCGTGACCGGTGATGGAGATACGAGCACCACGCTTATTTTGTTTGCGCCTGCTACGATGTTTACTGCCCGCTTCTTTCTTCTTGTGTACCGCATCAAATTGCAACTTTATGCTTTCTTAATTCGTTGGGCTTGTATTCAACTCCTTTACAAGTTGTTGTGCCTCTGTAGCACCAACGCCACACGCCACGAGAATATCCACTGCACCTTTTACTGCCAGTTCGTCTCCTACGTCCAATTTTTTGCTGTAAATATCATTGCAACTTGTTAGAAGTACCATTAAATGTACGATTGATTGAGCCACAAATTACCTGAGCACCCGTCGACGAAAACTGATGACTCTATTGCCGTGTACAGCGCTTGAGTGAGTTCTCAAGTGTGCTATGCACTGCGGATACGTGCGCGTGAGCACGTCTCGAGAGTTTGGTGTCGGCGGAATGACATCAAACAGAATTTGACCAAAAAACAAGGGGGTGAGTGGAAATTATCAAAAGGGTGAGTGGAAATTCATGGTCCCCCTTCATAATTATAGAATAATTTATATATACTAACTGCGTACGAAATCCAGCCGGTATGATACTTGTTTCTGACTTACTGTAGAATGATGTCAAAACAATAGTGATCCAAACAAAAAAATGTCTCGACAAAATGGCTTCATTCCTCACGGGCATAGTTGTCGCCCCAAAACTAAAGTATCGAATTCTAGAAATGGTCTGCCTTCTTCAGTCGTTTTGCCAATTTGCACTCACAATCTGTATATGAGCTCAATACCGGTCTCAATGCATTGGACAATCTAGAAATATTACCGTGTCGACACCAGCAGTAATTAATTTTTTTTTTTGTGATCGTACTGAAGTCGATAGACTTGTTTTTGCATGAAACTTGGTGTGTCGGGAACATTCCAGCAAAAAAAAATTTGCGCGTTCTATATGGCTATTCTTCGAAAATAACAGTCGGTAGAGAAGCTTATGAAGTTAATTAAGTCCACATATAGAGCTGGTTAGCCGATAATTAGAGAAATACCGGCACGCAGTCATTTTGATAGCTTACAATAATTGTTCTCTCATATTATGAAGGCTGTTAGAATGATCACATACAGTAAAACCTGAGCAAAATCATAGACGAGTAAATGTGCTTTAACCAAACCAATGAGATCATGTAAGTCTTTTTTAAGTTAAACGTATTAAAAAGTGAAGAATTGCCACGTTAAGCGCTGTAGATACCAAAACAATACTATTGCTACTGCTCGACCGGGTCTTCACCGGTCTAGGTACATAGAAGTAGAACTGATTTTTACAAGCCAATATGCACCAATGAAGTCCCAGCGCCACATTTGGAACATATTGTATCCAAAGCTAAGCCACAAACCCTCAAGCAGACTTGTTGCTGCGGCACTCGAGAGCAAATCAGTCCCCGCAGCATAAAAGGTACGTCTAAATCGACCCTATCTAATCAATGATGCGCGAACATATTAAAAGACCACTCGCCCTCTCTTTTCATTATTATATTGGCCAGCAAGGTTACAAATGCATCTTTGCAGCATTGCTCAAGTACTCGCATTAGTCGTCTATCTTTTCGCGCAAGTCGATGCTTCTGCGAATGCGACTGCGTCCCCCGCACGCTCAGGGATCTTTTCATCCACTGCGAATCAACCTGGTGCCCTCCTCTCGGACCCGCCGAACGCAAGAGACGAAGAGAGGGTTTATGGTATCGAAGCTTTCGGCTTGAGAACGCAATTTGCCACTTTACTGACCAAGATCAAGCAGGCGGTCATGATTCCAATTGTCGACACTCACCTTGTGCTTAAAATAGGTTGGTGGAGGCTTATTGGGCTGGACCCTTCCATCGTCTACACCAATCTTGAGCTCAATCAGGTCAAAGGGAACATTTTGTCGAATGTTTGGTTTCATATTTGGGTCAAGTACGTGGATAGCTATAATCCGTACTATCCCGGAAAGGAAGTGTCAATTTTAGCAAAGTTAGGGGGGCAATTTGATGATTATAGATTGGCAACGATGTTGGAACAAGCAAAGAGTAAAGGAAACCCTTTAACTAAAGCTCTTGGCACGAGACTACAGGAAGAGCAGATGGAAGGTTGGAGAAAGCGCTCAGTTTCTCCACAAGAACTTCACAACCTTTTGCAGTCGGACCCGAGCCACCCAATTTTGCTTACCGGCCGCAAGTATGAAATCTGGAACATTTATTTCAGCGAGTACAACCCTGGTACGTCAATGACGCCCTTCGATCAGCTGCTCCACACTTTCGATTACAGAAGTCTGTCTTCGCTACTAATTGCTTCAAAAAGGTCGGAGGAAACAGCGACGCTGGCGACCAAGCTGCAACTCGAGTTAGAAAAGTTCTGGCTGAGTAAAGGTGAGGCGCCGGAGCTTGTTTTCAAATATTTGATGCTTGACAAAACCCCAAATGGTCTTCTCGATAACCTGGAGCTTGAATTATGGATGAGGTATGCGCATATGTATCTGGAAAAGACAGGAAAGGACGTGACTCTCAACAAAATTATTGGAAGCCTCTTCGATACAGACCAAATTGAGATGATTATCAAGACAGCAGAGACTAAAGTTGGAAAGAAGTTGGCGGAAAATTTGTAGAAAAAGCTGGCAGCCGCGTAAGCTTAAGAGTTGCTTCTTTTGGCAATTGTTTCAAGTCGTTGCATTTGTAAGACTAAAATGACTAATGACTAAGATGAATATAGTGGTGTTACATGACTTGAGACAGTATAACGTCATTGTATTTATATTTTGTTGCAGCACACCATATGAAGTTATTGTTATCTCTTTTAAATGTCAATTTCGTCCTCTTACAAGATTCTGTTTGCCTTTTTTAAATATAGTTTGAACAATTTAAAAGCCTTCTCTTATTAATAGCCTTATTACGATCAGCTCACAAAAGTACTTTGATATTTGCCTTCTAACATTTACTATAAAAAGGATCTCGACTTTTCATACGCCACACGTACCGACGTCGGGTGAGACCGAAAAATGTGTGGCAGGGAGTTGTCTTTTTAAAGACAGCGCTTCGCCGACATTCATTCGCCAAACAACCGCTCAGGTTAGGAAGACTTCTTACTCCTTGTGAAGGTGCGTCGAACATTCATCCTTGTACCAAACACTTGAACCTCTAGACGAGGAGTATAACGGGGAGTGGTAGGCGCACTTTTTCCCGGCCCTTAGATACAAAGGGCTGCAAATAAGCCTCAGGCTATCAGCAATATTGTCAATTTATTTCGTCACTCGAGAATATGCCGAAAAGGTTTTGACTCGTATTGGCCACGCGATATATCTCATACGAATGGGCCGGAGAGGCTATCTTTTCACGACAACAACTCGATAATTCTTAAGACCCTTGTAAATAAGGTCACCAAAAAATTAAGAGCTAGGAGAGATGAGAAGGCCAAAAACGACAGACTCGGTGTATTCCTAGGGTGATTTCAGTACAACTACAAACGGCCAAGGGCTATGCGACTCATCCACAGCCAGGTACCGACGTTAATCGCCGTCTCATGTGAGATCTTCCCACTTTTTTGCAATAGGTTCGGCAAAAAAGTGTAGGATTTTGAGATAAGTGCTATCTGGTCGACGTAGGCCATGTTGCTGAAGGCAAAGCCCATCTGCTTCGTGCGCCACAAGGGCCAACCATCTATAAACAAAACTTTGTTCAGGAAGGGCCATTCTCTTAAAACAATATCACGGGGCTATGCCTAGACATTCAAACAGTACCAAGTTCTATCAAAAGGTTTTTTCTTGGAATTTGGAATTCGCCAATGCATTTTTACTTGTTGAAATTTTCCTGCGTCGAGCTCGTCAAGATGATCAGGTCCAAGAAAACTTTCAGCCAATCGGCTATCCGACATACAGCGAAGATATAATAACAGCCGTTAGTCGCGGGGCGAGACAAGCTCTTAAGAGCTTAAAGAAAAAATTGTAAGTCGCTGGAGCCTAACTCTGAACTTAATAGTCTTGCGAGCAAGCCCGATCTTTTCATATTCAACAACCTCCACAGATATTCAGAAATCGACGGACAAAACTGATTGAACCACGAGCATCATTCAAATATGTTGAATCGTCCAACGTCGAAGTATACATGTCATGTGGTAAGGACCATTAAATATATCAAAATGTCAACGACACCGTTTACTTAAAGGCGTAAACAAAAGATCCTTATCTGTATGTGATAAATGTTCCTCGATTTGATAGGTTAAGCGTTGTTGGGTTGCTCTTGGGTGTAGACACGAAGCATGACGCTTAAATGGCATAATCATAGATTGGGTGCCATCCACTTTGGCCCATGCGCAGATATACTGTGTGATTGACCCATTTTGGCTAGGAAGAAAAAATAGGTTTGGCGCAGACGGTTAATGTAAATCATTCAAAAATAGACATGAGCCAATGCTGACGAGTACTTCTGGTTATGAGCTAAGATAGTGTGGTATCACCCACGTGGAGTGGCGGATGCACAACTGGGAAGTGAATTTACAAGCCAGCACTTTTTGCGTACTCTGCATATGAAAGTAGATTGGCGCGTTATATACTGAGCAACCTGCGTTTGATGATTAAAATATGAATTATGGTTGAGGTATTACGAGAAAAAAGTTGAAGCAGGCAGGCGGAACCACTGGGATTGCTTGTTCTGGGCAGCATTTGCTGTTTGTAATGCGGGACACAGTCGGTGATGAGTCGGAGCATTTGGGTGCTGCCATTTAGGTGAACAAATAAACTTCACGAGGCACGGCACTGCGAAACATTGCTGCATGCTAGACGACAGCATGAAGTACAATAGTACCGACATGACAAAAAGTTTTGGCAGCATCGACCCCCTAATAAGGAAGACAGCAACGCAAGAAGATTGGCGATCAGCGCAAGACGTCTCGTACTAAACAGGAAGGTCTAAAGTAGACCGTGAAATTTACAGATCGGTAAGGTTTAAAGACACGATAAACCTCATTTTTTTTAAATTCTCTTCTTGAGCTGAATAAAATGCCAATAAAGGATCTCGAAAAATCGTTAAGGTCAATGGTATCACCTACAGAAGGTATTAACTTCTAGCTTTTGTATGTTCTGATTCAAAGGAGATTCTCGATTCAGAAAAAATTATGTAAACCGTATCATGTTTAAAAAAGCATTGTCGTATAACCCCATTCATCAGTGTTACTGATAGAAGTGCTATGAAGTTAAGATGGTTCTAGTTAGCAAATACCGCGTAGCACGGTAGTAGCATGAATTTAAAAGGAAGTGTGACTTAATCAACGTACGCTTCCATGCAAACCATAAGGAATAAGGCATTCGAGCGAAAATTTTCTCTCATTCCACGCCGATTGTCAGTGGCAAAGATAACTTTATCGCAAGTGGCGCATCGTGGTCGATTATATTAAGCTAGATTTGGAAATTATCTTGGCACTGACGCGATTTAAAAAACGATGTCATGTAAAACAACAAGATAAATGTATAATGTACAGTGCACTCGACCTTGTCGATGCACATTATCTGCTTTTCACATGGAAGAGTGACGTAACCTAGACTATGGTCAGCACTCTGTGTGTCTAGTTCTGGTAGTAGTTGGTTATGTGTTTAGAGCTATCAAACGCGTTTGCAGGCTCTATAAGGCTTATGTACCTACGTTATTCGAAAAAATTACGTTTTATTCTGTCAGCTCTTAATGCACAAAGAGTGGCCAGGCCCATCGCCAAAGTCAAAGGTCGATCAATTTTAAAATACACCACTAGTACGTTAGGTAGGTGGCCGTGCAGGTAGTGCGCAATAGCACACGGCTTGTGGTGTGTCTCTCATTTTCAAGACTCTTTTAAATCATTACAAAGTAATTGGATGCAGATATAGAATAAAATAAAAAGGATTGCAACAGGGCCACTGTTTCAAAGTCGTTGTCTTGCTTCTCATACTGTTGTTGCTATCGATCGGGTTTTGATGCGCCTGATTCGCGAACACTATACAAAGTTTTTTGTCAATCCATTACCCCCCACCAAGTAATGATAGCACGCTTCGATCAACAGATACAGGTCTTGGAAAAACCTTTGATTTGCATCCTGAATGTGGTTTGGCTGCAGCAATCAGATAGACTTGTAAAACGAACCTTAAAACACATAGGTTTCGGAAATCGAAAGAGCTAGTAAAGATTTTTGATTGCATCGCCTCCGAAGACTTGTTTGTGTAAAGCACTCGATGCAGCTCTACGACGATGCGAATGCTTGTGCGTCGATCGTGCTAGTGCGAATACGAGCATCGTTTGACCCGTCCACCGATTAAAATTGCTTGGTACTGGATAGCGAGCTCACTAGGGCAGCAGGAGGCAGGATAGTGCTGTTCTCACCGCCTGACAAACTCTGCAATAGCCGCTCGCATCGTCGTCGTCCGATCCAAAGCAGACAAAAGAAAAGTCTTCACCAGTTACATCAAAACAAAACGGTCGCTTGGTATCATCGGGCTCTAAAAAGCGGATGGACAGCATGCCATCCTGCAACTGTATCTCTTCACGCAGCTTGTCAAAGTCGCTGCCACGGTAGTACTGCAGCGATGGCCACTACTCTCCTGTTGCTACGTTCGTTCTCTTGATCGGTTCGAAGTATCGACGTTTCCACGTTGGCCTATAGAACACTCAAGCCATTCATATTTTCGCAAACTACACTCTCTATCATATACGTGCATGACATTCGCCCGCTTGTAAAGCCAGCCACTGCGTACCGACTCTCGGTCAAAAAGCAAAGACGACAAGCTTCCCGTTGATCTTTGCGTGTTGTTGTTCGAATGACTCGACATAAACTCTGTGTATGTCTCTTGATCTGGTTCGTGAACTGACTGAAGTCCTTGTCTAGCCGAAGCTCTCCACTTTAACTTCTTACTGCCCAACTGTCGGTGGGCTCATTGTGCGTCCTCTGCAGTCTGCAGCACCGGCACAAATTCGTCATCCTCTGCATCGTACTCGCCAACCACAAAGTTGGCTTCAGCTTTTCCTTCGTCTTCAGTTTCACGTTGCCTTTCACCCGATCCGCTGCTGTTCGACTTTTTGTGCAATTTTATCTCTTAGAGCAAATCAAATACCGAGAAGGTGTGGGGGCGCTAAGGGTGTGATGGTTTCCTAAATGTAATTTAAGGAAGTCATAATGATAGAACATACTTGAATATTTAAGATAAAGCTCTGGGGTAGCACGAACGAACATTTGTAAGAACCAAGAAATTCCAGTTTGTTGGGGTGACATACCGTTTTTTGGATCAGAAAAAAGTAAATCACTGCCATTGCATTACTATTGTTTCGATGTCATTGCTATAACTGGGCGTGGTAGGCTAAACAATACCGGCTTGATTCCTTACGGATATTCTTGTCGCCCCAAAATTTGAAAAACTAAAAAGCTAAACAATTAGGATGCGCATCCCCGCTCCCATCCCACCTTTTTTCTTAAGTAAGGTAGATTTATTAATCAGCCTAAACGTGTGACGATTAAAAACTAAGACGCGTTCTGATTAAAATGGCAGAACCTCAAAGAACATTGTGTTAAGAGGCTTGCCGTTGTCTTTGGTAACATGTCGATCGTTTTTCTTGACTATTGTACTAGTAATATAAGTGTTCCTGTCGCAGACATTGAAAAACAGCATTAAAACTAGTGTTTGGCGTGGGCTTATCGCTTGATGCCGTCACGACGACCACTAGTCTCAGCACTGTTTGAATCGACATATTTATCAATGTAAGTATTGTAGAGAGCTGCGCGACTTTTGCGCTGTCGTGTGTGCACAGAGCAAAAAAAAGTCATGCTCGAGACAGCACCACTTAGATTCGAAAAAAATGGCGGGCTGCTGGCACTGACTCTATCAAGGCATCTGGGGAAAGTGTCATGATGATAACAAACACGTTTAGATTTGAGGGTCAACCAGAAATTATGCTAAGTTTTTTTAGCTCTGAGGCAAAAGATAATGGGGACACCAGTACTGTAGAATATATAATCGATTAGCATTAAGCTGCAAAATTAAAAGTATACATGGCTAAGAAGTGATCTGTCTCATTTGATAAAAATGTGAGATGGGAATTTGGATAAGCGGGATGTGAATTTTAATTCAAACTCAAGAATGGCCTTTCTTCTTCAGCACACACATTGTGCCCCGTCGTTATGGCCACCAGACTGCTCAATACCAGTCTTAACAACTATCTTGCATTGAACCATCAAGAAATAGTACTATATCGACACCAGCATTGATTAAGTCCTAAGAATTGTTTCGAATACCAAACCTATGAGATCATGCAAGACTTAAAGTATTTTTTGTTAGCTAAACGTGTACAAAGTCAAGAGTTGTCAGTTAAGAGCTGTAGAAGCCAAAAAAATTACTATTGCTATTATTTGACAGTGCAGCTGGTGATCTTTATCAATTTGGATATATAGAAGTAGAGATGATTTGTACCAGCCAATGCTTGGGCCGGATTCGCAATACGCAGCAATTCAGTCTTATCGCCAGATTTGAAACTCATTGTATGCCACAAATCGTCGAGTGACGTCGGCATGATTGCACTACAGAACAGATCAGTCCTCGCAGCGTTTATGGTACCTCTACATGGATCCTTCTAATCAATGATGCGCATACGGATACTAGAGTGCAATTTACTCGCACCCTCCTTTCATTATTCAATTCGCCAGCAAGTTCACCGATGCCACTTTGCAGAGTTGCTCGAACACTTCTTTTTGTCTTCTTCCTTATATCAAAAGCCGATGCTTCTTCGAACGCGACTGCGACCCCCGCACACTTGGCGACCTTTCCATCCACTGCGAATCAACCTGGTACCCTCCTCTCGGACCCGCCGAACGCAAGAGACGAAGAGAGGGCTCCAGGTATCGAAAATATCGGCTTGGGAACTAAATTAGCCACTTTACTGACCAAGATCAAGCAGGCAGTGTTCGACTCAATTGTCAAAACTCACCTCATGCTCAAGTTACGTTGGTGGAGGAGAAATAGTGTGGATCCTTATATTGTCTTTACCAATCTAAAGCTCGACCAAGATAACGAGAACATTTTGTTGAACGTTCGGTTTCGTGCTTGGGTCAAGTACGTGGATAGCTACAATTCGGAGCATCCCGAGGAGGAGGTGTCAATTTTCGCAAAGTTATGGGAGCGATTTGATGAGCACAAATTAGCAATGATGCTGGAACAAGCAAAGAATGAGGCAAAATCGTCAATTCGAGCTCTTGGCACGAGACTACAGAGGGATCAAATGTCGTTTTGGAGAGAGGTGGAATATAACCCACGCGTACTCTACCGCATTTTGCAACTGACTTTGAGCCACCCGACCTTGCTCACCGGCCATGCGTATAATGTCTGGAACATTTATTTCAGCGAGTACGTTCCTGGGAGGTCAATGAAGCATCTCGAACAGCTGCTCCACACTTTCGATGACGCGAGTCTGTCTTCGCTCCTAATTGCTTCAAAATCGTCAAAGGAAACAGCGACGCTGGCGACCAACCTGCAACTCGAGTTAGAAAAGTTCTGGCTGAGGAAAGATGAGGCGCCGGAGCTTGTTTTCAAATATTTGATGCTTGACAAAACCCCCTATGATGTTCTCGATAATCCGGAGCTTAAATCATGGATGAGGTATGCGCAAATGTATCGGGAAAAGACAGGGAAGGACGTGACTCTTGACGAGATCATTGTAAGCCTCATCGAAACAGATATAATGAAGGTAATTATCAGAACAGCAGAAGCTGAAGGCGAAAAGAAGTTGGCGGAGAATTTGGAGAAGAAGCTGGCGGAGAAGTTGGCAGCCGCGTCAGCTTAGGAGTTGCGTCTATGGCGATTGTGTTTGAGTCGTTGCAGTTTTAGCATTGAAAGACTGAAATGAATAATGACTTAATAAATATAATGGTTTTACATGACTTAAGACACAAAAGTACGATTTGTAAGTCATTGCAAGCGCGGTTGTAGGTGGCCGCAAAGAATCCTTAATGTCTTTTTTTAATCTTCAGTTATCGTTATCTATCCAAATGGCCTTCTACTATGCAATGAGCACATTTAAGTATTTGCCACAAAAAGGGACTTTGTACGTCACACGTGCCAACCCGAAGTCTGGTGAGATCGAAAATTGTGTGGCGGGCGGTAATCTTCTTGAAAACTGCGCTTCGCCGACGTTCAATTGCCAAACAGTTGCTTGGGTTAGAAAGGCTTCTCATCCGACCCTGGACGTGCGTCGATCATTTACCCTTGTTCCAGGCACCTAAACCTTCGTGCGATGAGTACAACGAGGAGTGGTGCGTGCGCTCCGGCGCACACTCTTCTGACCTTGAAACGCTAGGGCCTTGGGCTGATAGCAACATATCAATTATACTTATCACTCGAGGGTATGCCTAAAATGCTTTTAACTTGTGTTGGTCATGCAAAATGTTTCATACGAAAGAGCAGGAAAGGCTATTCATTCACGGCATAGACTAGTAAAATTGATGCCCTTAATAATGAGGTCACGAAAAAATTAAGATCCAGGAGAAAAGGGTGACCAAAGTTGACAGACTCGGTATATTTCTAGGGTGTGTCCAGTTCAAACACAAACAGCCAAAGGCTATGTGACTCGCTCACAGCCAGGTACCGACGTGAGCCGCCGTTCTATGTGAGATCTTCTCACTTTATTGACAAAGCGTCCGGCGAAGAAGTGTAGGATCTCTCGATGGATCAATGATGTTGCTGCCCATCTGTTTTGCGCGCCGCAAGAGTAAGGCATCTATAAACGACACTTCGCTCGGGAAAAGCCATGCTCTTAAAACGATCTTACGAGGACTATGCACGTGACTTTCAAGCAGTACCAATTCAGTTGAAGGTTTATCCTCGGAATTGTAAGAAGTCTGTGACCTACACTCAACTCGAGGATCGCTTGAGTTCTTCGCGGCGCTGACTCCATGAAATCAGTTTAAAAATCCAGACATAGCTTTTGTGAGCTTTCTTTCAGGCGAGTAGGATTGGCAATCGTTAGTAGAATTAGCGCCCATAGAGCAACCTGTTTTTACGAGTCTAGGTTTTGGTAATGACTAGAATGCAGACCTCTGAGTTACTGGTCAGCGAAGAAAAATTTGCCTATGTATTTTTTGTAATGAACCCGCATATCTTTGTTGAAAGTCAAATGCGTCAAGCGCGTCAAAATGATCAGATCCAGAACAAATTTAGTCAGACATACAGCGTGAAGATAACAACAACCGTTAGCCACGGGGCAAGACAAGCTCTATAGAGCTTTGAGAAGAAGAGGTCTAACTCCACGCTTAATAACACAAGTCGTGTGAGGAAGCCTGACATTTTCGTGTTTTAGCATGCTTTACAGAATTTTGGAGGTGTTATATATCGACAATGTCGCGATCCGCTCTTGAAGTCCTTAAAAAAACGATGGACACAACTTATTGTCCCATGAGCATTAATCAAATACATTGTATCGTCCACCGTGAAGGATACATGTCAAATGTTGAGGTCCGTTAAGCACATCAAAATGTCAATTACACCGTTTACTCAAAGGCGTGAACAAGAGTTCCGAATTTGGATGCAATCGAAAAAATCCTCGGTTTGGTAGAGATAAGTGCTGTTGTGTTGGTCTTGGGTGTAATCACGAGGTATGACACTAAAACGCCATGATCTTAGATTGGGTGCCATCCACTTTAGTCCTCGCGCAAGTTTTAATGTATGAGCCCATGGTGACGAGTGTATGTGGCTATGAGCTAAAATAGTGTGATATCACCCACGTGGAGCGGCGTATGGAGAACGGCAAAGTGTCAAGCCAATCCAGCAAATTGTGCGTACCCTGCATATGTAAGTAAATTGACTTGTTATATAGTGAGCAACGTGCGTTTGTTGATCAAAATATGAATTATGGTCGGCAACGGTTGAGGCATTATGAGCAAAACTCTATGCATGCAGACGGAGCCACTGAAAATCGCTTGTCGTGGACAGTATATGCTGTGTGAACGGCTGGAAACAGTCGGTGAAGCGCAAGGACATTTGGTTGCTGACTTTTTTTTTGAGGTGAACGATCAAATTTCACAAAGCGAGGCACTGCGAAGCATTGCTGTATTCTAGACGCATCGCTTGTACGTTAGGTAGGTGGAGGTGGCCGTGCGTTTAGTGCACAAATGAATTCGGTTTGTAGCTTGGCAGCCGAAGCGATTAAGCTGCCTCGTCAGTGCACAAGTAGTAGCAGTAATAATATTTTGGCATTCGCGTCGCTTAACCCGATTCAACGTGTCGACTCATCGCTTTTTTACGGTCTAATAAATGTTAAATTCTTACTTAAATTCTTAGGTTTGGTTTGAGCCCATGTACGCTTTCATGATTCCGTCTACGCTTTTACGACGTGTTACCTCTTTCAACCTCTATTCAATGAACAACACAGGAATGCAAGTCATTAAGTATTGCTAAAGCCGAGCTCTTTAGCATGAACAGCGAAAACCCGGTATCAGTCTTCTTCGAGCACGTGTCACCCGACACGTGTTGTGGCGCATGTCCGCATCGAATACAGCATCATGGTAGCAGCTCATGACATATACAAAGTTGCCAACGCGAGCGCCGACACAATCTAGCTGATCGATCCTCTCTCCTCACCCTTCTCAAAGACTTGGAAGACTTGGCTGCACTCTATTCTACCCAGTTTGATAGCGAAAGAGGGCTTACAAACTTCTAATTGTCTCTTTTTAAAAAGGCGATTAGTACAAAGTTCAGGGCATCAAGGTGTGGTTGATAGACGCTATCTACACGACAAATAAACTCGGAGTACCGCCAATGGCTGTGGGGCACAGAGATGACATCGCACGATCGATGCAACCTATCTAACAGATCTTAAAAAGGGGTATTTCTGCCAACCAAACATACGGTCGTAACTGGTCGAAAAACGGCTTTGATGAAAATTCTGGACAATGCCTTGCCAGAAGCGTCAGTTTATCGCCGACAAATGATTCTCGATCATATCACAGCTCTGCCAGACTTAGAAGTACAGGATCCTGCCGTTTTGCGTGACCGATCGGCTTATTAGGGAGACCGACATCCTCGCGGACACCCACGCGACGAGATCTATTGCAAATTGAGGTCGTGGAAGCAGATTTACGGCCTCAAAGGCGGTGGGTATTACATTACAGATCCAGCGTTGGCTAGTTCTACTTATTTCCAGTTTGATAGCGACCACTCACTACAGTATGAGGTGCTATCGTGCCGACACGACAAAAACTTTGGCAGTTTCGATTTCTTAAGAGGGAAGACAGCAGCGCAAGATGATTATCGAGTAGCGCATGACGTCTCGTACTTAACAAGAGGGTTTAAAGTAGGCCGTTGGGTCGACAGTGCTTAATGGCTTAAAATATAAAAATATAGGACCTACTGTCATTGTTATTGATAGTTAAATGCTTAAAATGTACCTTTTTTATTTAATTAATCGGTATTAAAAGAGATCGGTAAAGTTTAAAGACACAATCAGTCTCCTTTTTTAAAAACTTTATTTAAAGAGCTCGAATAGTCATTGTGCTTAATGGCATCGCGCACAGCAGTAGTTATTCGACCTACAGGAAAGATTAACTTCTAGCTTTTGATTGCTCAGAAGACAGAAAAATAGTACTTCGTACTCGACAAAATTTTAATTAATAAGAACTCATTTGATCTGCATCATATTCGAAGAAATACTGTCTTATGAGCCCCTTCATCAGTCTTTCTGAAACAGGCAGTATGAAATTCTAGAAAGCAAATACCGTGTAGCACGGCAGTAGCATTTATCGAAAAGGAAGTGCGACTTCACCAACGCAAGATTCCATACAAACCCTGAGTAGTAATGAATTCGAGCGGGCACTTCTTCTCATTCCACGAAAAGAAAGCCGTATAGTATGTGGCGCATGGTGGACGTCTCTATAGTAAGCTAGGTCTGCAACTTATCTTGGCACTGACGCGATTTAAATAAACGATGTCATGTGAAACAACAAGATAGGGTGTATGTTCTACAGTGCGCTCGATCTACTTGATGCAGATTATCAGCTTCGGACATGAAAGAGTGAAGTACTCTTGATCGTTATCTGCACTCTGTATGTCTGGTGAAGTCGCACTTCCTTTTCGATAAATGCTACTGCCGTGCCACGCAGTATTTGCTTTCTAGAATTTCATACTGCCTGTTTCAGAAAGACTGATGAAGGGGCTCATAAGACAGTATTTCTTCGAATATGATGCAGATCAAATGAGTCTTATCAATCAAAATATTGTCGAGTACGAAGTACCATTTTTCTGTCTTCTGAGCAATCAAAAGCTAAAAGTTAATCTTTCCTGTAGGTCGAATAACTACTGCTGTGCGCGATGCCATTAAGCACAATGACTATTCGAGCTCTTTAAATAAAGTTTTTTAAAAAAGGAGACTGATTGTGTCTTTAAACTTTACCTATCTCTTTTAATACCGATTAACTAAATAAAAAAGGTACATTTTAAGCATCTAATTATCAAAAACAATGACAGTAGGTCCTATATTTTTATATTTTAAGCCATTAAGCACTGTCGACCCAACGGCCTCCTTCAAACCCTCCTGTTAAGTACGAGACGTCATGCGCTACTCGATAATCATCTTGCGCTGCTGTCTTCCCTCTTAAGAAATCGAAACTGCCAAAATTTTGTCGTGTCGGCACGATAGCACCTCATATTGTCGTCTGTTATGCAGCAATGCTTCGCAGTGCCTCGCTGTATGAAATTTGATAGTTCACCTTGTATAAGAAGTCAGCACCCAAACACCCTTGCCCTTCACAATTTGTTTCCCGCCGTTCACACAGCAAATACTATCCACGACAAGCAATTTTCAGTGACTCCGTCTGCATGCTTAGAGTTTTGCTTGTATTACTTCAACCGTAGCCGACCATATTTCATATTTTGATCAACAAACGCACGTTGCTTAGTATATAACGTGCCGATTTACTTACATATGCAGGGTACGCAATAATTGCTTGACTGGTTTGTCGCTTTCCAGTTTTCCATACGCCACTCCACGTGGGTGATATCACTTTATCTTAGCTCAGTCTTCACCATTGGCTCATACATTAAACCTGCGCAAGGATCAAAGCAGATGGCAATCAATCTGAGATCATGGCGTTTTAGCATCATAACTCGTGTCCACACCCAACACCAACCCAACAATGCTTATCTCTATTGAATCGGGAATTTTTTCAATAACATCCAGATACGGAACTCTTGTTTACGCCTTTGTGTAAATGGTGTAGTTGACGTTTTGTGTACTTAACGGGCCTCGGCATTTGACATGAATCCTTCACAATGTGCGATACAACGTATTTGATTGATGCTTGTGGGACAATACGTTTTGTCCATCGGTTTTTATCTGTAAAGGATGCTGGAATAGGAAAATATCAGGCTTGCTCACACGACATGTGTTATAAAGCGCGGAGCTAGGCCCCACCGACTTACACCTTCTTCTTTAAGCTCGATAGAGCTTGTCCCGCCCCGTGGCTAACGGACATTAATATCTTTTCGTTGTATGTCAGATAGCTGACTGGCCAAAAAAAACATTCGGGGTCACACCATTTTGACGCGCTTGACGCAGACAATTTCCAACAAAGAATGTGCGGGTATCATTAAATAGAAAGCATATGCGACTTTTTTTGCTGACCCGTAACTCAAAGGTCTGCATCCTAATCATTACCAAAACCTAGACTTGTAATATCAGGTTGCTCTACTAAATGTTGCGAATTCCTCACGCCTTAAAGAAAGCTCACAAAAATCTATGACTAGACATTCAAATAGATTTTATTGAGACAGCGCCACGAAGAGCTCAAGCGATCTCCGAGTCGAGTTTAGGTCACAGACTTCTTACGATTCCGAGAAAATGCCTTTAACTAAATTGGTACTGCTTGAAAGTCACGTCGATAGTCCTCATAAGATCTTTTAAAACCATGCCTTCCCTGAACGAAGTGGCGTTTATAGATTCCTTACCCTTGCGGCGCGCGAAGCAAATGGCTTGCTACTCAGAAACGTTGTTGACCGGATAGCATCCATCTGGACATCCAATACCTCCTCGCCGAACCCTATTATAAGGAAGTCGGAGGATCTCAAATGGGACGGCGACTTACGTCGGTTCCTGGCTGTGCGCGAGCCACATAGCCCTTGACCGTTTGTGATTGTACCGGACCCTCCCTAGGAATTTTCCGAGTCTATTGTACCCATCTCTCCTAGCTCTAAATTACTAGTTACCTCACTAATAAGGGCACCAAATGTCGAGTCTGCGTCGTAAAAATATAGCATTTCCTGCCCACTCGTATGCGTGGCCAATACAAGTCCAAAACCTTTTCGGCATACCCTCAAGAGACAAAAATTGTTGACAGTGTTGCTATAAGGCTGAGGCTTCTTTGCAGTCCTAGCGTTTAGTGAAAAGAAGACTATGGGCCTAAACGCACGTAGCACTCCTCGTTACACTCCTCGTCCAAAGGTTTAGGTGCCTGGAACAAGGGAAAATGTTCGACGCGCCTTCACGATGAAGTAAGAAGCCTTCCTAACCTGAGCGGTTGTTTGGCGAATGAACGTCGGTAAAGCAGATTTTAAAATAAAACTGCCTGCCACACATTATTCGGTCTCACCAGGCGTTGGGTCGGGACGTGTGACGTACAAAAGTCGACGTCTTCTTTTCTGGTAAATCCTTATATACATAGGTCCATCGCATAGGAGGAAATTAGTAGTAAAATACTATTGGAAGCGGATTGTAAAAGGCTCGTAATTTGTTCCAAAACATAGCAAATAGACTCCTGAAAGAGGACAAATTGACATTTTATAAAGATATCGATAACTTAATATGGTGTGTTGCGACAAAATATAAAGAAGAATTTTTTACTGCCGGCATACTTAAATGACTTACTTTTCTGTCTTAAGTCATGTAACACCACTATATGCATCAAGTCGTTACCCTTTTCAGTCTAACAAGGCTAAATCTGCACCGACTCGAGCACAAATGCTAATAGAAGCAACTCCTAAGCTTACGCAGGTGCCAACTTCTTTGCTTCTCAAGTATTTGCTGATTTTACAATAATCTTTATAACGTCTGTCTGGGAATTTTTGCAACGATCTCAATGAGATACCTCGCCCATGATGAAAACTCCGGGTTACTGAAAATACCATTACGGCTTCTGTCAAGCATCAAATAGTGGAAAACAAGCTCCGGTCCCACACTATTTTTCAACCAGGCCGTTTCCAACTCGAGTTGAAGGTCTGTCGCCTCTCTCGCTGATAGCACTGATTGCTTTGAAGCAATTAGTAGCTGAGACAGACTCGCGTCATTGAAAATTTGACGCAGCTGATCGAGGGGTGTCATTGACTTACCAAATTAAAAGTTGCTGAAATATATGTTCCAAGCACGATACGCACTGTCGGTAAGCAAGGTCGGGTGGCTCGGATTCGGCTGCAAGAGATTGTAAAGTTCTTTTGGAGAAACTGAGTGTCTTCTCCAATCCGCCATCTGCTCACTCTGTAGTCTCTTGCCAAGAGCTCGAACTGACGATTTATCTTCCATCTTTGCTCGTTCCTGCATCCTTGCTAGGTTAATATCATCAAATTGCCACTTTAATTGTGTCAAAATTGACACTTCCTTCCCGGGGTGGGCCGAATTATAGTTATCCACGTACTTGACCCAAGCACGAAACCAAATATTCGACACGATGTCCTTCTTGACCCGGTCGAGCTTTAAGTTGGTGAAAACAATGGAAGGATTGACACCATTTATCTTCGACCGAACGAAATCAAGCACAAGGTGAGTGTCATCAATCAAATTCGAAACTGCCTGCCCGCTCTTGGTCACTAAAGTGGCCAATTTAGTCCCCAAGCATGGGTTTTCGTTACCAAAAGCCCTCTCTTCGTCTCTTGCACTCGGCGGTTTCGAGATGAGGGTATCAGATCGCTCGCCAGTGGATGCAAAGGCCTCTAAAGGTGTGGGGGACGCAGTCGCGTTCGCAGAGGCATCAGCTTGTACGTTAAGGGAGAAGACTAATGTGAATGCTCGAACAACGCTACAAAGACGCATTGGTAAACTTGCTGGCGAATTGAATAATGATAGGGGAGGGCGAGTGGATTGCCATTTAATATCCGTTTGCGCATCATTAGTTAAGAAGGGTCGGTTTGGGATCCATAAAGAGGTACCATAAACGCTGCGGGGACTGATCTGCTGTGAGGGCCGCAAGATGCGATAACGACGTCTGCTCGACGATTTGTGGTTTGGCTACAAATACAGTAAGTTTTATATGTGTTTTGCGAGTACGGCCCAAGCATTGGCTTGTATAAATCAATTCTACTTCTATACATCCAGACCGACAGCTGCACTGTCAAGCAGTTGCAACAGAATTGTTTTGGCATCATAGGTTTGGCTTAATTACATTGACACTTTTATGTCAATGCGGAGCGAGAGTCACAAAGGTGCACGTACACTCGGCATTGACCGCTTGTGGTGCGCCTATAACTGGTGGATTCGCCTCTCTTGTCGGTAGAAAAGCCTACAGAGTCACTTATAGAACAAACTTGGAGCCGGTTGGTAAAAAAAAACAAAAGTATACCGGCACGCAGTCAAGGTGTCTATTGATAGCTTACGATACTTTGTCTCTGTCATTGCAGGCTAAAGAGTGAGTTAGCAAACCATAAAAGTGTCAATGTGGTTAAATCAAACCTATGAAATCTTGCAAAAGTAAAAGTCTTTTTTAGTAGCTAAACGTGTAAAAAGTCAAGAGTTGCCGCGTTAAGCGCTGTAGATGCCAAAACAATACTGTTGCAACTGCTTGACAGTGCAGCTGTCGGTCTGGATATATAGAAGTAGAATTGATTTATACAAGCCAATGCTTGGGCCGTACTCGCAAAACACATATAAAACTTATTGTATTTGTAGCCAAACCACAAATCGTCGAGCAGACGTCGATATCGCATCTTGCGGCCCTCACAGCAGATCAGTCCCCGCAGCGTTTATGGTACCTCTATATGGATCCCAAACCGACCCTTCTTAACTAATGATGCGCAAACGGATATTAAATGGCAATCCACTCGCCCTCCCCTATCATTATCCAATTCGCCAGCAAGTTTACCAATGCGTCTTTCCACCGTTGCTCGAGCATTCGCATTACTCGCGTCCCTTATCGCACAAGCCGATGCCTCTGCGAACGCGAACGCGACTGCGAAGCGACTGCGTCCCCCGCACGCTCAGGGACCTTTTCATCCACTGGGAATCAACCTGGTACCCTCCTCTTGGACCCGCCGAGCGCAAGAGACGAAGAGAGGGTTCATGGTATTAAAGATTTCGGCTTGGAAACTAAATTTGCCACTTTACTGACCAAGAGCAAGCAGGCGGTGATGCATTCAATAGTCCACACTACCCTTGTGCTCAAATTAGGTTGGTGGAGGACGTTAGGTGTGCATCCTTCCATTGTCTACACCAATCTAAAGCTAGACCAGGTCAAGGGGAACATTTTGACGAATTCTAAGTTTCGCGCTTGGGTCAAGTACGTGGATAGCTATAATCCGTACCATCCTGGAAAGGAAGTGTCAATTTTAGCAAAGTTAGAGGAGCAATTCAACGCTTATAGATTGGCATGGATGCTGACACAAGCGAAGCGTGCGGCACAACCGTCAATCAGAAATCTTGGCACGAGACTACATAAAGAGCAGATGGAAATTTGGAGAAATTCTCTCCTTTCTTCAACACCCAATGATGTTCACGTCAACCCGAAGCTTGAACCACGGATGAGGTATGCGCATAAGTATCGGGAAAAGAAAGGGACGGACGTGACTCTTGACGACATCATTGCAAGCCTCCTAGAATCAGACAAAATTAAGATTTTTATCAGAACAGCACATACGGAAGACGAAGAGAAGTTGGCGGAGAATTTGAAGAAGAAGCTGGCGAAAAAATTGGCAGCCACGTAAGCTTAGGAATTGCCTCAATTGGCGAGTCGTTGCAGTTTCAGCTTATTAAAAATGAATAGGTTAATGACATGATGAATATAGTAGTTTTACATGACTTGAGACAGGAAAAAACGATATGTAGATCATTTGGGCAATGCCAAGCGCGGCTGTAGGTGACAGTCTTAATTTGGCAGCACACCATATTACGTTATCGCTATCAGAATGTCGATTTTGTGGAGTCTACTTATTCGCCTATTTTTTATAGGTTCTGAAACAATCCACGAGCCTTCTCTCGTTGATAGCCCTATTACGATCCGCTTCAAAGGGAGGATGGGAAAAATATACCTTTTCTCAGATCGAATGGGAAAAATACTCCTCCAAAACGAAAGCTGATAAAAAAGCGAAAGAATATACCTAGCAAGAAACATTTTTGCAACAATGGCAAAAATAGACATGTAAAAAACGAAAAATAAAGAATTTATACCTTCAGATAGTAATTTTACCGCATACACTATGCTGTTGCATCACTTCAATGTTAAATTGGACAAGAAAACAATTGAGTATGTCCAAGTTCAACTACATCGCTTGTTGTGTCAGTTCAAAATAAAACAAACAAGACATTGGGATATGCTGTTGAGATTAGCAGTGCCAGTGGTACCTTCTTATGCGGCTATGTAAAGGATATAAATGCTCCATGTCGACACCTCTTAGCGGAACTCAAATTTTTAGATCAGCTGTCTTGTTACTTGGGGATATGTGGTCAACCAAAACAAATCTTTTTGCCTACGATGAAGTACTCGAAGTGAAGCCATCTGTGAAAAATAGTGAACTAGTAACTGGGACATCTTCACCAAATCCGTTCAAGAGAAAATGTCAACCCAAGAAGAAGCAAATCGAACCACAGCATGCTACATTCGAAGTTGACGCGCCAATAAGTTTTTCGATGCGGCAGCTGATGCACCAGTAATGCGTAGCATAACCTTATTTTTTCCTTAGCGAGTAAGGTTTATTTTTTTGTTTTTTATTTTCAATAGTTATTTTACTTCCTCGGTAGATTCTTTTCATTTTTAATGGAAAAGTTGTGACTTAAGGTAGATTTTTCCATTTAAATATGTTTTTTCCATTTGATTTGAAAAAAGTTTTTTTTTTTAATCTTCCGCTTCAAAATTAATATTAGCCTTCTACTATGCGATGAGCGCATATGAGGATTTGCCATGAAAAGGATCTCGACTTTTTTGTACGTCACAAGTACCGACGTCAGGTAAAAAATGTGTACCAGAGATATTTTATTCCAACCACAGAAGAGTAAGAAAGCAGCTAAGGCAGCTTTGGTTATGGATAAACAGATGCACTTTAAGGTTGCACTCTCTTCCCCGAGCGACCTAGAAGGAAGCTGAAACTGCTGAAGTGCATGACGAGTTTGCAATGTTGAGAAGTGAGATTGCATGGAACTGATGGACGGCCTGTCTTTTCGAAAGTTTGCTTCGCCGACATTCATTCGTCAAACAATCGCTCGGGTAAGAAAGGCTTCTCACTTCACCGTGAATCATTTTTTCTTGTTCCAGACACCTAAACGGTTGGACGAGGCGTATAACGAGAGTAGTACGTACACTCTGGCGCGCACTCTCCTGGATTTTAGACACTAGGCCTGCAAAGAAGCATTAGACTAACACAATGTTGTCAATAAATTTTACCACTCGCCTAAAATCAATTTGTATTGGCCATGAGAATTGTCTCGTACGAACGAGCAGGAAAGACTATGTTTTCATAACATAGTCTCGGCATTAGATGCCAAATATTTATGAGCTAGGAGAGATGGGTAAGGCCAAAGACGACGAACTCGGTATATTCCTGGGGTGGGTTACGAACGGCAAGGGGCTATGTGAGAAGCACACAGTCAGGTACCGACGTAAGTCGCCGTCCTATGTCGAGATCTTCTCACCTTTTTGACAAAGGGTTCGGCGAAGAAGTGTAAAATTTCAAGCTAAATGGTATCTGGTCTGCGCAGGCAATGTTGCTGAGTAGCAAGCTCATCTGCTTTGCGCGCTGCAAGGACCAGGCAACTTTGCACGACACTTCGTACGAGAAGAGCCATTGTTTTCGAGTGATCTTTCGGGGACTATACACGTGACTTCCAAACCGTACCAAACTCTTTGAAAGCTTTCCTCGGAATGCGAAGAAGTCTGTGACCTACAACCAAATCGAGGATCGCTTGAGTTTTTTGCAGCGCTGTCTCGTTGAAATCACTTTGAAAATCTAGTCTGGGTTTCGTGATCTGTCTTCCAGGCGGGATAAATAAAAAATAGAGAAGAGCCAGCACCCATATTACCGCCTGTTACTACGAGGCAAAACTTTGAGAATGATTTAGGTGCGGACGCCTGAGCTACTGCACAGCGAAAGAAGTTCGCCAATGCTTCCTTTTTGGAGATACTCGCACAGTTTTTGTTGAGACTTATTTGCGTCAAGCGCGTCAAATTGATCAGATCCGAAATTTCTCAAGGCAATCGGCTATCTTGCATAGAGCAAAGAGATGATAGCACCCGTCAGCCGCGGAATGGGACAAGATCTGTTGCGCTTAAAGAAGGATTTATAAGTCGGTAGAGCTTAACTTCGAGCTCAATTTCCCAAGTCGTGTGAGCAAGCCGGATATTTTCGTATTTCAGCAACCTTTGCAGATTAAACAAAAATAATTAAACTTATTGACAAACGGGCATCAATCAAACACGGTCTGTTGCTCACCGTCGATAGATACATGTCATATGCCGAGGTCCGTTGAACACATGTAATTTCAAGTTCACCATTTACCTTGAGGCTTGAAAAAAGTGTTCCGTATCGTTTCATGAACAAAAAAACGAGTTTGATAGCGTGGAGCGCTGTCGGGTTAGACTTGGGTGTAGACTTAAAGCATGACGCTACATGCCATGATCTCAGAATGGGTGCCATCCACTTTCGTCCTTGGGCAGGTTTGGTGTGTTACTGACCCAGTTTGGCTAAAAAGACGAGATAAATCTGGCGCAGACGGTCAATGTACATCATTTAAATGACAGATATAAGCCAACGAGCGTATGTGGTTATGATCTAAGATAGTGTGATATCACCGACGCGAAGCGTCGTATGAACAATTCGGAAGTGACAAGCCACTCCAGCACTTTTGGCGTACACTGCATATGCAAGTAAATTGGCACGTTATACTGAGCAATCTGCGTTTGTTGATTAGAGTATGATGTATGGTTGGCTACGGTTGAGATGTAACAAAAAAAACGTTCGGCAACCAGTCGGAGCCTCTGAGAATTGCTTGTCAAGGACAGCATTTGCTGTATGTCATTCGGGACATATTTGGTGAAGGGCGGAGGCATTTGAGTGCGACCATTTCATGCGTTATAAGGTGATCACACAAAGTTCACGGATCAAGGCACTGCACAGCATTGCTGCACGCCAAACAATAAAATGAGGTACAATAGTGCTTGCACAACAAAATTTCTTGGCAGCATCGATCTCTTATGGGGATAGACAGCAACGCAAGATACTTATTAAGGGACGCAGGACGTCTCGTACTGAACAAGAGAGGCTAAAGTAGACGTTGAAGTCAATAGTGCTTTTCTTAAAAAGGAAAGATATTGGTAAGTTTTGAAGACACAATAGTTATATTTTTTAGAATCTCTACTTGAGCTGTAAAAAATTCCATAAAGAAGCTCGAGAAGTCGTGATACTCAATGGCACCACCACAGCCGGAGTCATGTAACCTCCACAAGGGATCAGCTTCTAGCTTTTATTGGCTCAGAAGAAACAAAGGAGTTACTTTGTACTTAAAACAAATTCTCGGTTCAGAAGGACTCAGTTGATATGCATCATATCCGAAAAAAAAGTAATCTCTTCAGCCCCTTCATCAGTGTCAATAATAGAGGCGCTATAGAAATGAAATGGTTATAGAAAGTAAATACCGTGTAGCACGGTAGTAGCATTTATCTTGAAGGAAGTTTGCCTTTGTCAACGTAAACTTCCATGCAAACCATGAGGAGTAAAAATTATGAGCGGAAACTTCTTCATATTCCACGCCAAATGTCTGTGGGAAAGAAAGCTTTATCGTATGTGGCGCATCGTGGACGTTTATAGCAGAATAGGCTTGCAACTTATCTTGCCACTGACGTAATTTAAAAAACGACGTCATGTGAATCAACAAGATGGGATGAATTGTGTATAGTGTGCTCGACCTACTCGATGCATATTATCAGCTTCTCACATGGAGGGGTGTAGTACCCTTGACCATGGTCAGCATCCTGTGTGTGTTACTCTGGGAGTAGTCGGTCATGTCTTCAGATCTATCAAACGCGTCTACAGGCTCTATAAGGCGTATGTACCGACGTGATTCGATAAAGCTTATTACAATTTATCCTTCTCGCTCGTATGATTCGTACCAGAAAACAAATCTCAATGCACGAAGAGCGGCCGGATCCATCGCCAAAGTCAAATATCGATCACTCCGAAATACACAACTTGAGCGTTAGATAGATGGCCGAGCATCTAGTGCGCAATAGCGCACGGTTTGTGGTTTGTCTTATATTGTCATGACTGTCTCAGATCATTAAAAAGTCGTTGAGCGTAGATGTAGCCGTAACTTCACCCGCGCTGGAAAGCAAAAATGGTTTGTAACAGGACCACTATTTGACCGTCGTTATCCTGCTTCATTCTCTGTTGTTGCTATCGTTCGGGTTTTGAAGCGCCTGATTCGCTAACACTATACAAAGCTTTTTGTCAATCGGTTATAAATGTAACTATTTAAGTGATACAACATGCTATAATGTTTGGAATGTAACTCTGTGGTAGCACGGACGAGAATTCGTAAGATCCAGCTTCATAAGCTATTTGGATTAAACAAAACTTACGGGTACTGCATTACGATTGTTTCGATATCATGGCACTGCATTACCATTGTTTCGATATCATTGCTAAAACAAGGAACGGTAGGCCAAAAAATAATATTTTACCGGCCTGATGCCTTTTGGGCATTCTTGTCGCCCCAAAATTCTAAGGATCAGAAGCTAAATATTGTCTACCTTCTTCCATCTTCATGCTAATTTGCACAGACAATCTGGCCCGTCGTCATGGCCATCAGGCTGCTTAAATCCGGTCTCAACTCATATCATGCATTGAGCTTTCTCGAAAGTTATCATATCAACACCAACGATAGACAAAACGTTTTCTGTGAGCGTACTAAAGTCACAAGATTTTTATTGTTTCGCATGAAACCTTGAATAATGGCAACGTCAAAAGTGTGTTGGGAAGGGAATACTCTAGCCAAAAATAAGAATTGCGCGTTTTTCAATCATCGTCGAATTATCTGCTCTTTGGTAATTCAATAGCTAAGCTCTTGTCGGTAGAAAAGCTGTAAAAGTTAAGTCCATTTTTTTGTAGAACAGACTTGGAACCGGTAGGCCAGAATTTAAATCATACCGGCACGCATTCAAGGAACAGCTCACGGTACTTCAGCTCTGTTATTATGGAGCTTAATCCAAACTTATATGATTATGTAAGAGTCAAAGTATTTTTTAATAGATTAAAGTATTAAAAAAAGTGAAGAGTTGCCATGTTAAGCGCTGTAGATGCTAAAACAATGCTATCGCTACTGCTTGACAGGGTCTTCATCGGTTTGGATATCTAAAAGTAGAACTGGTTTATACCAATTGATACTTGGGCCATATTTGCAATACGCACCAATTAAGTATTGGCGCCACACTTGAAACTGATTGTATGCCACAAATCGTCAAGCAGACGTCGGCTTGGTTGCTGCTCCGGCACTACAGAGTAGAAGAGTCTTTTGGTACCTCTCTATGGCTTCCGAACCGACCCTTCTGAATCAATGATGCGCAAAAGGTAAAATAACCAATCCACTCGCCCTCTCTTTTCATTATTTCATTGGCTAGCAAAGTTACAAACGCATCTTTTAACGTTGCTCCAGCACTCGCTTTAGTCCTCTACCTTATCGCACAAGCCGATGCTTCTATAAATGCGACTGCGTCCCCCGCACCCTCATCCACTGCGAACAAACCTGGTAACCTTTTCTCGGAACCGCCGAGCGCAAGAGACGAAGAGAGGGTTCATGGTATCGAAGATTTCGGCTTGGGGAACGCAATTTGCCACTTTCCTGACCCAAGAGCAAGCAGACGGTGTGGAGACAATATGTCAACTCGCAGCGTGGGTTCAAAGCAGGTGGGTGAAGGCTGAATGGGATGAATCCCTTCATTTCTACACCAATCTAGGGCTCGATTAGGTTAAGGAGGACATTTTGCTGAATGTTTGGTTTCAAATTTGGGTCGAGTACGTGAATAGCTATAATTCGGATCCTCCCGGGGAGCAAATGCAATTTTTGAAAAGTTAAGGGCGCAATTTGATGATTATGAATTGGCCATGATGCTGGAACAAGCAAAGAGTGAGGCAAAACCCTCCATTCAAGCTCTTGGCTCAAGACTACAGATCGAGCAGATGGCGTTCTGAAGAACCTCTTTCGTTTCTCCAAAAACACTTTGCAACCTTTTGCAGTCGGATCCGAGACACTCGACCTTGCGTACCGACTACATCAAAATGGCAATTTTGCCGTTTACTTAGAGGCATAAGCAAGCATTCCTATTTGAATGTAAAGATTTTAAAAGCGTTTAGGTAAAGCGCTGTTGGGTTGATGTTGGTTGCAGACATGAGGTGAGACGCTATAATGTCATGATCTTAGATTGGGTGCCATCCGCTTTGGTCCTTGCGCAGATTTGGTGTGTTATTGGCCCACTTTGGCTAGAAAGAAGAATAACTTCTGGCGCAAAAGATCAATGTACATCATTTAAATGACAGACATGAGCCAATGAAGGCGAGTAAATGTGGCTATGATCTAAGATAGTGTGTTATCTGTTACGTGGAGCGGCGTTTAGACAACTGAAAAGTGACAGCCAATCCAGCACTTAGTACGTACCCTGCATATGCAAGTAAGTTGGCACATTATATACTGAGCAACCTGCGCTTGTTGATAAAAAACTATGAGGTATGGACGGCTACGGCTGAGATTTTTCATAAAAGCCGCGACGCAAGCAGGCGGAGCCATTGAGAATTGCTTGTTGTGGACAGCATTTGCTGTATTCCATGGGGGACATATTCGGTGAAGGGCCGATGCATTTTGGGGGAGTCTTTTCATGCGTCTTAAGGTGAATGAACATAATTTCACAATGCGAGGTTCTGCAAAGCGATGCTATATGCTAGGCTACAGCCTGAGCTACAATAGTGCTGACATGACAAAAACCTTTTGCAGCATCAATCTCGTCGGGGAAAGATAGGCCTCTGACGATGAGCCTTAGATTTAGTAACGAAAAGGATACTGACCTAATCAGCAAAAATAAATTTGCCGGTGCTTAAGTTTTGATGATTCCCGCACATTTCCGAATAGAAAAGAAATCTATTCAAGCTCGTCGAGATGTTCAAATCCAAAAGATCTTGACCAGCCTGCTAACGAGGAGAGGGCAGCTCCCGCCAGTTACAGGGCATGACGAGCGCTGCTGAATTTAACGAAAAAGGTATAAGTCGGTGTGGCCAAGCTCTGGAGAGCTCCAGACTCGATCGCGCCGACCATGCGCGCAAGCCTGATTTTTTAATATTGCAGCAATCTCTACATATTTCAGAAAACAATGGACAATAATTATCGACCATGGGAGTCGTTTAAAAACACTGTAATGCCCACCGTCGGAAGGTAATTGTCATATGCTTAAGCTTGTCAAGTACATTAAAAAAGGACAATATCACTATTTTATTAGTGATGTAATGAAGCAAACAGTGATATTATATACCATATCTAGGATACCAAAAGATTTAGTTTTAAAGCTCCTCGAGCTTAAAAGCGTTGGGCGCTGTTTGGTCGATCTTGGGTCTAGATGCGATGTACTACGCGGAAAGGTCATAAATCTGGGCTGCATGCGATTTACTTTGCTCTTAGCGTAGATTTGGCAGGTCGTTGACCCACCTTGACAAGAACGTAGAAGCGTTGTTGGTGCGGATGGTCGAAGTTAAGAGGATGACGAAGATGGACATCAATAGCGAGGCGATCTTTTCGAGTGAAGCATTAGAGTGGTGCGTAGGACACGGATTAGCGCTCTTCTAAAATGCACTCTCTTTCTGCCATAAGTGACATCGGTGACTTTGACCTGCATATTTCCCTACCACTGCACGTGGAGCTGCATATGAACAACCGGCGAATGACTCTACAAGCCAGCATATGCTGCGTACGATACGTGACTGAAATTACTTCCAGTTAAGAGATCTAGAGGAAACCTTGAAAATTTGTACGTTATACACCGAGCAACCGTGCAATTGCTGTAGACTATGCCTGGTATGAATAGGAAACTTGAAGCATGCACGTGGATCCACTGGGAAACGCTCGTCGTGACACAATTTGCTTTATGCCATGCGAAGTATAGTCGGTCAAAGACCGAGGGATTCAGGAAGTTATCTTTTGATGCATCTAAAGATGAACGAAAGAAATTCACAAAGGGGGGCCATGCGTAGTATTGCCGAATGCTAGACATCAAGCTTGACGTCTACATGAGGTTCGATTGTGATACGGCAAAATGCTTTTGCAGGTTCGATCTTTCAAAGAGAAGATGGTAACGCAATGTGCATAATTAGCAATAGCGCTCGACTTTACCAAAAAAAAGAGACTGGTAACCTTCAAACGCACAATTAGTCTCATCTTAACATCCTCATTTGGGCTGAATAAAATGTCCATGGTGGAGCTCAAAAACTCGATAAGCTCAATGGCATCGCCACAGTGGTAGTCATCCGACTTACAGAAAAGATCAATTTCTCACAAAGAAGGATATGAGAACTTAAAGTAGATTCCTAATTTAGAAGGACTCACACAATCCGTACTACATCCGGTAAGGTACTGACTTAATAGCTCCTTCATCAGCCTTACAACCTGAAAAAGGCGCTATGAAATTCAATTGGTTTTTTGAAAAGCAAATACGACGTAGCACGGCAGAAGCGTTCATGCATGAAAAGCAAATACGACGTTGCACGGCAGAAGCGTTCATATGAGGTTGCATTTTTTTCAATTAAAAAATGCAGCCTCATTACCTTAGGTTTCCGGGCAAATCGCGAGAAGGAATGATTTGGGCCAGACGCCGAAATATAGTGGCAAAAAAACTTTTGGCAACTGAAGCATTGTAAATGCTTAAAATTAGTTGTGTTTGGCCATCATTTTGACTCTGGCGCTATTTCTTATAAGCTTGTGATTAGAAACAACAGGATGGGATGATCGATGTACAGCACAATCGATCAATTGGTGTAAAATATTTATTGCTCACATGAAACAGTAACGTAATGTTGACCCCTGTAAGCACTTCGTGTGTCTTGCTTTGGGAGTAGCCGATCATGTCTTGAAAGCTATCGAATGCGTCTGCAGACTTTAAAAGGCGTATGTACCGACACATATTGATGATGTCGTTTTTGTACTCATACAGAGCGGGATAAGTATCAACGACCTTCTTCCCTGCATTTAATTTTAGGATTTTACTTAGTACCCAGAAACTCGTATTATTCAGGCCAAAATTATAAGCACATTTTTAACAGTATTAAAGCAAATTTTGGTGCACAAAGAGCGGTCAGACTTACCTTTAAAGTCGAAGATTGATTATTTCGAGATTAACCACTTGTAGTCAGATGAGTAGCCATGCATCTGGTGCGTAAAACGCATTAAGCGCAGAAATAGCTGTACAAATATCTGCGCTGGTACGATAAAGGGTTTGCAACAGGTCCACTATTTCACCCTCGTTGCTAAGAACCAAGAAAGAACAAAACGATATATTGAGGAGATTTGTCGTGACTTTGGATTGGAAAATATTATAAGTATTTGACGCTTCATTAATTTGTCTTGATATCATTGCTTTGGTTTAAAATCCGATCGATGGCAACAACAATGTATGAAGCAAGGCAGCGACATTGAAACCGTGGACCTGTTGCAAACCCTTTATCGTGCCAGCGCGGATATCTGTGTAGTATTTTATCTGCGCCCAATCCCTTTCCAATCTGAGAGAGACTTCAAACAGAGACACAAGCTGAAAATCGTGTTCTATTGGGCACTGAAGCATGGCCAGTTACCTTACTACAAGTGGAAAATTTTAAAGTGATCGATCTTCGACTTTAACGACAAGTCTGACCGCTCTTTGTGCAGTAAGACTTGCTTTAGTAATGTTGGGAATGTATTTATAATTTTGGCTTGAGTAACACGAGCTAAATCGGACTTTCAGTAGAACACTACAGATTAATACAGGTAAGAAGGTCGTTAATACTTACTCCTCTCTCTTTGACTACAAAAATGACATCATCGATATATATCGGTACATACGCCGTATGGAGTATTCGATAGCTTTCGAAATATGACCAGCTACTCCCAAAGAAAACAAGACTTACAGAGTGCTGATTGCGGCCAAGGGTACGTCACCCTTTCATGGAAAAATCAATTATGTACATTGGCGCGCTGTACATTGGTCATTCCATCATGTTGTTTCGCATCACTGGCTTTTATAAAGATGCACCAGTGCCAGAATAATGGCCAAACACAACTTATTACGAGCGTTCATAACACTCCACTTGCCAAGTGTTTTTGCCACTGAACTTCGGCGTAAAAAGCGTAAGCTTCCTGGCCCAAATATATTTCTTCTCGCGATTTTCCTGAAAGCCTAAGTTAATGAAGTCGAATTTTTTGAGATGAACGGTACTGCCGTGCTTCGTGGTATTTGCTTTTTAAAACCAACTAAATCTTATAGCGCCTTTTTCAGATGGTAACGCTGGTGAAGGGGCTCATACGACAGTACCTTACCGGATGTGATATGGACCGAACAAGTCCTTCAAGAATCTACTTTGAGTACTTATTACCTTATTTGTGTCTTTTTATTCATGAAAGTGAGAAGCTGATCTCTCCTGCAAGTCAAATAACCACAACCGTGGCGATGCCATTGAGCTTATCGATTTTTGAGCTCCGCCATGAACATTTCATTCAGCTCAAGCAGAGGCATTTAAAGAAGGCTTATTGTGCCTACGAAGCTTACTAGTCTCTCTTCTTTCGAAAATTCGAGCGCTGCTGCTCAATCAGCATACTCCGTTACAGTCTTCCCCTTTCATGAGGACGAATCTGACAAAGAACTCTACCGTATTGGCGCATTCGTACCTCATGCTGATATCTAGCCTGACGAAAGCACCACTCTGTAAGATTTTTTCGTTCGTTCTTGGACGCGTCAAGAGCCAGGTTACTCGATGCCTCGGCCCCTGATCGACTATACTTTGCATGACATAAAGCAAATGATGTTCACGACGAGCGTTTCTCAGTGGCTCCGTGTGTATGCTTCAAGCTGCGTATTGTATTCGGCATAGCCTATTGCAATTGCAAGGTTGCTCAGTGTGTCACGGACGAATCCGCGTGCATCTGCAAGGTTTCCCCCTGATTTCTTGGTTGAAAGCCATATAAGTCACTTATCGTACGCAGCATGTTCTAGCTTGTAGAGTCCCTTCTCGTTTGTCCATATGCTCCACGTGCAGTGGTAGGGTTAGTCGCAGCTCAAAGCCACCTATGTCACTTATGGCCAAAAAAGAGTGCTCTTAAGAAAGCGCTGATCCGGGTCCTACGTGCCACTCTAATGCTTCACTCGAAAGGATCGCCTCGAACACTTGTATTGACGTTCATCTCCGCCATTTCAATACTTACAAAATTGACCATCCGCACCATTAGCGCTTCTGCCTTCTAACCAAGGTGGGTCGATGGCTCCTCGCATTTACGCTTGCATGCAAAGCAAACCGCACCCACCCCATTTCAGCGTCATACCTCGTATCTAGGCCCAAGATCAACCAAATAGCGCCCGACGCTATCAAACTTGAGAAGCCATAAGGCTTCATCCTCTGGGATACGGGATACTTTTTTTAGATATCACTGTTTACTTAATTACGTCACCAATCGAAAGTGATACTGTTCTTTTGATGAGCGATACGAGCCTCAGTACATGGCAAATAAATTCTGACAGTGAGTGTTACAACTCATTCGATTGACGCCCATGAGTTGATAAGTATTGTCCATAATTTTTGAGATCTAAGAAGATTGCTTCAGGTTTTAAAGAGTCGGGCTTGAGCGCACGATCTGCGCGATTGAGCCCGGAGCTCTCAAAAGCTAGGCCACACCGATTTATATGTTCTTCCTTAAGCTCATCAGATCTTGTTCCAGGGGGATGATATCTCTTTGCTAGCCAGCTGACCAATGTTGTATTGGTCTGAACATCTCGACGCGCTTGACGAAGATGAATTCTATGATAGAGTGGTGGGTACATCGAAATCAAAGCATTGGCAATGTACTCTTTGAAGATCTGCATCGTTTTCGTTACCAAAGCTAAGGCTCATACCCACAGGCCGCATTATGGGCTCTACGAATTTCGGTTTTCCTATTCCGTCTGGAAGAAGGCTCTCACCATTTTTAATTAGTTTCTCAAATTGATTTGTGGTTAGACAGCGTTGCGTAGTATCAAAGCGATCTTGTATTCAGATTGAGGTCATAGGCTTATTTCGATTCTGAGTAAAAAGCTTTTGCTGAATTTGACGCGTTTTGAACTTACGCGCATATCAAACGTAAGGTCGTGCTAAAACAAATGTTTTCTTAAACGAAGTGACGCTTATAGATGCATGGCGCTCGAAGCAGATGAGCATAAAGCTCGACACCTTGGCCTATATCGACTTGATAGTGTCCATCTAACAGGGTTTTTACCTATTCGTCAGATCTACTGCCAAGAGATTGAGTAGACCTCTCACGTATCGGTGGCTTACGTCGGTACCTCGCTTCGAGCGAGTCACATTGCCTTTGGCCCGCTGCGTTGGGGACTCTGGCCTTTGAATTGCCCTAGGAATATAGCCAGCTTGCCGTCTTTGGCCGCGCCCATTACTTCTAGCTCTTACTTTTTTCTGTGATCTCATTGACAAGGGAATCTCAGGCCGAGTTTATGCCGCGGAAGTCGTTGCCCCCCCTGTCCTTTCGTATGAGACATTTCACATGGCCGATACAAGCCCAGAACCTTTTCGGCCCACGAGCATTAAAATAAACTGACAGCATACTTGCTAGCCTAAAGCTCCTTTCATCTTTAGCGATCGAAAGCCAGGAAAGTCTTCGCCAGAGCGCATGTGGCATATTTCGTCATACTTATCGCCCAAAATTGGAGGTGTTCGTGGATCACCGAACAAGGGAGAATATTACGCATATCCCGAGTGAAAAGCCTTCCTGATCTTTGCTGTTGTCTGGCCAGGAAAGTTTGGAGAAGTGCAATTTTCGAAATGATAGATGCCTGCCACACAGTTTTCGGTCTCACAAGACCTTGAACGTACAGAAAAAAAAATAGTTTCTAGAGTGTATTTCTTTCTGTTGTGCCCATTGTGTAGTAAAAAGCAAACAGAAACGACAGCAACTGAAGTCGATTCGATCGGGCTTTGCTACGCGGCCGAAAAAGTATATTAAATTACTTTTGGAAGTAGGTCGCAATGAATAAATTGAAGTAAGGCAGGATTATACAGTCCTATTAGAGGACAATTTTTGTTTTTAAAGCAGATGACGTCAATTAAGACGGTGTGCTGCCACCACCACGTAAAAATAGTAATCGGTACCTTCCTTTGGGGCAGGAATAAAATTAATCACTGTCACTGTAATACTGCTACAATATCAATACTACAGTCGGGAGCGGAAAGTCAAGATAAAGTATCATACCGGCTTAATTTCTTACGCAGTTAGATAGCTTACACTTTTTCAGGTTGATGAAGTGATAACATAAAGTAAAAGCGTATGTCAGACGTTTCAAAACCCGATCGACAGCACCAATAACAAATAATGCGAGACAACGACGATGAAACAGTGGCCCTGTTCCAGACCCTCTTTCTCACCAGCGCGGATGGTTGTACAGCTATATCTCCACTTGATGATTTATTAGTGATCCGAGAGAGTCTTGGAAGCGAAACTTAAGGTGCAAACGTGGCCTATAAGCTTGCGCGGGTAACAACTTCTTCGCCAACTTCTACTTAAGTATATAAGGAAAGGTTAATCCTAGTCCAGTGTCTTTTTGCGCAATGTAATGTAATGTATTTTGTTATCGCGTTGCCAAGTTATGCACGTGCTAGGCTCTATGGCTAGTCCACGGCATAGAGTGGTGTCCGCATACGTCGGGTCTCGTTCGGCGGGCAGTGCAGCCAGCACCGAGGTCGTGAGGGTCTTCCATTATTTTGGTTAGCTCTGACTTGGTAAGAGCCCAGGTGGCGCCCTGTTGCTGGAGACCGTCGCGTCGAGGGTGAGACTCGTTTGAGACCTGCAGATGCCCGAGAGCACCTGCCCGAAGCGCGCGAGCATTTAGCCCCCGCGCTTGGAAAGAGGGCGTCATCCCAACCTTTTCCGAAGCTCTTTTTGCGCAATATCGACTAATTAAAATCATGTGCAAAAGTTTTACGGTGATACCATAAACGCTGCGAAAGGCCTGCTCTGCGTGTAGGGCTAATTTATCTTCAACACTTTTTAGGTTAGCTTGGAAAAGGTTGGGGTGACGCCTTCCTTCCAAGCGCGGGGGCTAAATGCTCGCGCGCTTCGGGCAGGTGCTCTCGGGCATCTGCAGGTCTCTAACGAGTCTCACCCTCGACGCGACGGTCTCTAGCACCGGGCGCCACCTGGGCTCTTACCAAGTCAGAGATAAACAGACTAATGGAAGACCCTCAAGACCTCGGTGCTGGCTGCACTGCCCGCCGAACGAGACTCGACGTATGCGGACACCAATCTATGCCGTGGACTAGCCAGACAGAGCCTAGCACGTGCATAACTTGGCAACGCGATAACGTAATACATTACATTACATTACTTTTTAGGTTCAGTTTAAGCGCATTTACTCGTTTAGGCTTTTCATCTCCCAACACTATATGAAGCGTTTTGTCAATCTTTTTTTTACATAATCATTCTAAAGCATGTTAAAACGATATATGTAAATCCATTATATCGCTGTGGTACGTATAGTGGTGACGCACGGACGAAAATTGTCAGTGACAAGAAAATTTTAGTTTATTAGGATACTTTGTTGTGACGTACCTTCCTTCAAATCAGAAAGAATAATAATTTCTAACATTGTAACGGTATTTAACATCGCTGCTATAAGATAGCTTACACTACTGGATACTGTGCAAGTCGGTGAATACTCTATCTTTGTTATTGTATGGACGAGTGATAACATTAGAGTTAACGCGCAAAGTCATAAAAAAGTAAATGTGCTTGAAACCAAACCTAAATATTCTAATAAAAGTTTGAGATAATCAAACTATAAAAGTGAGCGGCTTAGTGCAGCTACTTCGGCTGCAGGAAGTGGGTTGTCTTTACCGGTCTGGTTACAAGTAAAACTGATCGATGGCAGCCGATGCTTGGATTGTATTTTATTTATATGATAATGAAGGCTTGGCATAGCTGGCTATGTAGCCAAGCTACAAATCGCCGAGCAGACGCCAGCATATTTACTGATCCGGCACTACGCAGCCATCCCCTGCAACGTTTACGGTACCAGCTAGATACCTGAGTGTATGTACCATGTGGTTGGATGCACAAACGGATACTTGAATGCAATCTACTCGCACGATGTTTTCATTATTTAATTGACCAGCGAGTGTACACATGCGTGTTTGTAGCGTTCTTTTAACCCTCGTACCAGTCCTGTTCTTTCTCGCGAAAGTCGACGCTTCTGCGAATGCAACAGCGTCCCTTACCGCCTTAGGGGCATTTTCATCCACTGATAATCGATCTGGTACCCTCATCTCGGAACCGTTTGCAGGAGACGAAGAAAGGGTTCATGGGATCGACGAGTTTGAGTGGGGAGATAAATTTGCTATCTTAGCGGCTAAAATCAAGCAGGCGTTGTTAAAACAAGATGAGAGATCTCAGCTTGAGCTCAAAGTAGCGTGGTGGAGGGTGAGAAATGTGGATCCTAGCAAAGTCTACACCAACTTAAAGCTTGACGAGGACCACGATAACGTTTTGTTGAGTCCTTGGTTTCATCTTTGGTTCAAGTACGTGAAAAGCTACAATTTGGAGCATCCCACGAAGGAAGTGTCGGCTTTAGATGTGTTGACGGATCAATACGGTGATTACAAATTGATGATGACGTTGGAACAGGCGAAGAGAATGGAAAATCCGATTGTTGGAGCTATTGGCGCGACACTGCAGAGTGAGCAGATGGAGGCTTGGTGGCTTTTTGGATATAGCCCAAAACGTCTCTATCTTTTTTTGCGGTCAAAGTGGAACTATCCACACTTGCTCTCCGGCCGTGCGTATGATGTCTGGAACATTTATTTTACCAAGGTCAATCCTGGTAGATCAATGTCGCTCTTTGATAAGATGTTTCAAACTTTCGGTGACAAGGACCTATCTTTGCTACTAATTGCGGCCAATCAGCCACAAACGGGCACGCTGGCACCACACGTTGCAGAGCTGATGACAAAGCTTCAAGATCAATTAGTAATGTTTTGGCTGGATCGAAACGTGTTGCCACTGCTTGTCTTTGAATATTTAGGGCTTAACGAAAATCCAGACTATCTTCTCGATAGGCGGGAGATCAAAGTATGGATGTGGTACGCGGAAAGATTTCGGGAAAAGTTTGGAGCGGTCGAGACTCTCAACGAGGTCATTGGAAGCTCCTTCACCTTAAACAAGATTGTGATTATGACGAAGAAAGTATTGACTGATGATGGCAAGAAGTTGGCGCAGGCGTTGAGGGAGGAGATGGCGTTGAAGTTGGCAGACCCGTCAGCTTAGGAGTGGTCTGTATTGGCAATTGTGTTCGAGTCGTTGTAGTTTCAGCATTGTAAGACTCAAAAGATTAATGGCTTAAGAAATAAATCGAGTTGACATAACGAATGACAGGATACTACGCTATGCAAGTCGTTAAGGCAGTACCTAGCGCGGCAAGATAGATATTATTTGTTTGCAGCACGCCGTAATAATTATCTTCTTACAATGTCAATTTGCCCTCTATTAGGAGTGTATAATCCTGCCTCGCTTTTATTAATTTATTGCGACCAACTTCAAAAAGTAATTTGATATAGGATTTCGGCCGCAAAAGTCTAATGGCAAAGCCATTATCACGAGACTTCATTTGAGTTAATTCTTTACTACACAATGGGCACAGAAAACGATACAACAGATAAATACATCTTTTTTCTGTACGTCCAAGATCTTCTGAAACCGAAACTGTGTGGCAGGAAGTTGTCTTTTCGAAGATTGCCCTTCTCTAAGGTTTCTTGGCCAGACAACCGCTCAGGTCAGAAAGCCTTTTCGCTGTGGCATGCGTATATTAAATGTCTATTTCGGTGACTTATAAAACCTCCAATTTAGTATGACGAGAAATGCCACATGCTCGCTGACGTAGCTTCTCCTAGCGACCGCTAGAAATTAAAGGAGCCTTAGGCTAGCAATGATGCTGTCAATCCTTTTCACTGCTCGTAGGCCAGAAAGGATATAGACCTGTATTGGCCATGTGAAATGTCTCCTACGAAAAGACAGGGCAGACTACGATTTTTGCGGCAAAGACCCGGCCTGACAAAAAAACAAGAGCTAGAAGGAATGGGGGCCAAAGACGGCAAGCTCGGTATATTCCTAGGGTAAGTCCAATGACCAGAGTCACCAACGCAGTGGACCAACGGCAATGCGACTTACTCGAAGTCAGGTACCTACGTAAGCCGCCGTTACGTAAGAAGTCTACTCACCCTCTTGCCAGTAGATCTGACGAAGAGGTGGGAACCCTGTAAACGAATATATATAGGCCACTTCGATGAGCTCTATGCTCATCTGCTTTGCGCACCAGGTATCTATAAACGGCACTTCGTTTATGAAAACATTCGTTTTGGCACGACCTCACGTTTGATATGCGCGTAAGTTTAAAAAGCGTCAAAGTCTACCAAAGCATTTTACTTAGAATCGCAAGAAGCCTACGATTTACACCCAAATATAGGATCTTTGGATTCTTCGGAACGCTGTCTAACCACAGATCCATTTGGTATTTTAATTTGAAATTTTGTAAGCATTCTTCCTGACGGGATGGGTTAACAAATTTCGAAGATTCAGGGCCCATTTAGCGGCCTGTGAGTATTAGCCTTAACTTTGGTATCGAAAAGGATGTAGACCTAGTCAGCAAAGAATAAGTAAAGTAATTTGGCATTGCTTTGTTTATCATGATACCTACACATTATAAAAAAATTTATCTGCGTAAAGCGCGTCAAGGTGTTCGGGCCAAAAAGCATTGGCCAGCCGGCTGGCAAAGAGATATCAACCTCCTCTAAAACAAGCTCTATGAGCTCAAAGAATAAGGTTTAAATCGGTGTGGCTTTGTCCTGAAAAGGGGCACAATAGCTCAGATCGTGCGCGCAACCTTGACTGTATAAATGCAGCAATCTTATGGACCTAGGAATTAACTTCGTCTTAGGCTGAGGCTCGTTAAGTAAATTAAAATGACAAATTGACTGTTTATTAATTGACATTAGCATGAATTCAGTATCTAGGATACCGATGATAAATTTCGAAACATCCTCGTGTTTGATAGCGTCGAGTGCTGTTTATTGTATCTTTGACCTCGATACAAGATATGATGCTGAAATGTCATATGCCTAGGTTGTTTGCCATCGGCTTTGCTAGTGAGCGTGAATGTGGCGAGTCATTGACTCACTTCTGTTAAAAGGAAAAAGCGCTACTGACGCGGATGGTCGATTTACTGCGTATTGGAATAACAGAAACCTATGGCGACGAGGACAAGGATTTGAATCGATGCTTGCGAGTTGAGCATGAGAGTGTCACGTAGGACACGGAGCGGGCTCTTTTAATTAGCCTTCTTTGCCTGTCATACGTGGAATAGATGCGTTTAAGCAAAGATAGAATGGGAATACCCCTACCACTGCATGTGCGGTTACATATGAACAACTGGCAAATCGCTTTACAAGCAGCACTTGCTGCGTGCCTTTAGTGACTTAATAAATGCTTTAGCTGAGACATCAAGGAGAAGCCTTGCCGATGCACGTAAATCTGCACGTTATACATTAAGCGGTCCTGTGTTTGCTGTGAACGCGCGAGGGGTGATTAGCTATATTAAAAGCAAAGCTCCAATCATGTGTCGCGATTTTTAGGTTCAGAAGTCTCCTTTGCAGGCGGAGCTATTGAGAAACGCCGGTCGTGGACAGTTAGGCCGTGCTGATTAAGGGTCGAGGCATTTTAAAAGGTCGTCTTTTTGATGCGCCTAAAGGTACACAAGCAAGTTTTACTGAGCGGGGCACTGCGTAGCATCGCTGCATTACCAGACGCCAGTTTGTCGGTAAAATAGCGCCAACGCTACTAGTGCTTCTGGCAGTGTCGACCTATATAGACGGGGACAGCAGCACAAAATCCCTTTTGAGAAGCGCAGGACATCTCGTACTGAACAGAACGGTTTTAAGCAGACGTTAGAGTCAATTGCGCTTGGCTTTATTGAACAAATAGACCGGTAAGGCTCAAACGAACAAAAATATCACTTTACCCCACAAAAAGATTTTTCTGCTTGAGCAGAAAGAGATCGAAGAGCGCAAAACGTTTATGAGATTAATGGCAGAGACGGAGTGGTAGTCATTTGACGTACAGAAGATACCAGCTTTTGGTTTTGTCCGCTAAAAGTATACGAAGAAGTTATATAGTACTCGAAAAAAAATCTCGATTCAAAAGGACTCATCTGACGAAAAATATGTACGGTAATGTACGACTAAAGTTTGGTCATTTAAACTTCTAGTTCAGCGTCAGCGTCTCCGTAAAGTAAAACCGCTTAGCACGGCAGAAGTATTTATTAGAAAAGGAGCGTCAATGAAAACTTCTGTGCAAACCATGAGATATTAGGGGCTCGGGCGAGCAAATCTTATCATTATACGCCGATATTCTGTGACGAGGAAAGCCTCATACCAAGTGGTGCATCGTGGACGTTCATAATAAGTTGATCTTGGACTTTTTCCTTGCACCGGCGCGATTATCAAATCGAACGTGAGATATTATAACAAGAGATTATGTATAATGTACAACATTCTTGACCTAGTTGATGCATACCATCAGCTTTTCTAATGGAAGAGTGGCATATCCTTGACCATGATCAGCACTCTGTGTGTCTTGCTCTGGGGGTAGTTTTGTCTTTAGAGCTATAGAACGCCTCTGCAGATCCTATAAGGCTAATGTACCGACGTGATTTATAATGCTTACTTCATTTTCATCGTAATATTCGTGCCTAAGAAATTTCAAAACACAAATAGTGGCCAGGCCCAGCGACGAAGTCAAAGATCAAAATTTTCCACTTGTACGTTAAGTAGATGGCCGCGCATGTAGTGCGCAATAGAACATGGCTTGCAGCCTGAACCTCTTTTTAAAACTCTATTTGATTACAAACAAGTCATTGTACGCCGATGTAGCCGTACATACATCCGCGCTGGTAAGATAGAGTGTTTGCAACAGGACCACAGTTTCACCGTCGTCGTCTTGCTTCATGTATTACTGTAGTCATCGACCAGTTTTGTAGCGTTTAAAATTTGTCTACAGAATATATAAAGCTTTGACAATCTGTTTTTATTTCAAAGCGTGACACAATGTTCAATAAAGTTTCATGATGTTTCCCGGAAGCGAGGACCATATATAAAAGAAAGCCAAAAAAGATAGATTTATTAGGATGACACGTTGTGACATACCATTCTTCGGATCGATATAAAATTAATCACTGCCACTGTATTACTGCTTTAATATCGTGGGAGATTGATCTCCTACGCAGTTATCTCACGCAGAAATACCAGTCGCCTTCCTTCACGTTTGACTTGATCTAGATGTAAAGGACGGCGCAGCTTCAACAGCAAGGATTCCGTGCAAAGAATGCAAAATTAAGACCTATGTGTAAAAGAAACAGGGGTACATTTTAAAGATTATTGCTTTTGATTGCAGCATTCCAGCCACGTTCTTCGTTCTGTTTACTCACCAGAGCCAATCAGAAACCAAGCGAGATGTTTTAAAGGGTCCTTATAGCAGGGTGAGCGCCCAAAATTGAAAACTGTGCGCCTAGCAGCGATTGCCTAAAATATTTTTGATGGGAATGGGTCATT
>MBPM02000131.1:0-128637 GCA_001695595.3 Plasmopara viticola | reverse complement strand
GTTAATTGTAGATTCGACCACAATAGCCTTGTTGCGTCCAGAGAGGCGGTTAAATCGATCTCTTTTTCGATCAGTTACGGCAAAAACGTGCTTGCGCAATAAGCTGAGAGAAAAAAAACACGTCGTACATCTGTATCTGCGAAATTTCTCAATCGAATTTCAACTTTATCTGCGAAATTTCTCATCGAATTTCAACGTTGTTCGGAGAACCATCATCGCCAACACTTTTTTTCTGAAAGAGTCCGTTCTTTCAATGCTGCACGAACTCATGTGTGCAGTGAACATGTCTCTTGTAATCCTGCGTACGTTTTTAGCAGCGGTGAACAGCTCGACTTCGACTGTTGGTGCGAGAATCGATATATGTATACAAGACTCTGGCGGCTTCAAGCAGCATTGTTTCTGCTATTGTTTTTTTATTTGACTTTTTTGTTGTATTATAGCTGTACGCGGACAGTCTTCATTAAATGATACGAAATGTGTGTGAGGTGCGGTGTCGATAACCAATTGATGACCCACTTCGCTTTATAAAGTGAGACGATGTGCTTTTAAATACGATACAAAGTTCTATTTGTCCATCACAAATAGCTGAAGGGACCTACCGCCGGAAGACTCTGCTCACACATACCGCTCACGACTATGGCACCACGGAGCTTGGAATTCACGCCGAAAGAACCGCTTTTTCACATCTACGTAACCAATTACTTCTCTATAATATCTATGATACATTTATCTATTTCAAAGAAAAGTAATCGGTAATGTAGAAATTGGCATCATTGTTGGCATATTTTAGGGCCGATCGAAATGGACATGATGCCTACCTTTCTGTAAACGAAGCGACATGAAATGGCTCTGATCGTCTCGAAGCTCGGTGGAAAAGAAAATTAAGGTGTCAATGATCACCGCAAATGAGCTGAGTGTATCAGCTGACGCAAGTTTCTTTGCCACTATTATGCTTTCTTGCAACCTGCAAAAAAAGAAGTTTTACTTGACTTTGTCCACGTGTCATGAGCTCTGCTAGTTGAAATATGGCCTGTAATTGTGCCTTACACGAAATTTTATCTATGTTAGACCGCGCATGGGCGTACAGGTGCTCCATGTATACCCGACCTTAATCGAGTGAGGGAGTGCTTGATTGGCATTGAAGCTATGTTGCAACTTATAGGTGGAATGGGTTAGGAAATGCTCACAGCCAGGGCTCATCGGGTAGTACGGTCCCCATAGATCTTAGTCATGCTGAGGTTAGGAATCAGAGACATCCGAGCTTTAGGCAAACATACGGGTATTATCGATAATTCATCGGTGGTTATACACGCCATTTACGGTTGGTGTGTTTCTTTGACCAGACGCGTCGGCTAAAATTCTTTTGCCAGCCTTAGCAAAAAAAACGGCAGCATCCATTAAGCGCAGAGCAGCCTAAGAAAAAGCTCCAGCAAAGCTCTGACGAGGAGCCAAGAGGACGACAGAATTATGCCTCAAAAAGCTACTTACTTTAAAAACACGGACCACGCTTGCAAGCCTGACGTGCTGATTAGGTTGTCGTGACTACTTTGAGTAAAGTATAGTCTGTTCTCTCGAGTAGGGGCGCCAAGCATAACGCTCGGCCTTCCACTACCGAAAGCTGTTAAGCATGCTCTGATGCTTAGTGAGAACATTGATGTAAGATTGGTTATGATCCTAAACGGGGGTTACTATACCTAAGAACCCAGTAAATGTAAGTGTAAAGCGTGTCGACTTTAAAACGTCAAACGCTGTTTGTGTTTGCGTCGTCATGCGAGGTTTGAGGTATGGCGATGAGCCCTGGGTTTATTGAAGATCGGCAGATATGCTGCACAATTGACGTGTCGTAAATCGTCGGTGAACGTCGATGAGGCTGCCTAAACGTACAAGCTCGACTGCGTTATCCATACAAGGTAAAAATATGGTGCGGTCAAAGGTAAATTTTCTTGGAGAAAGTGCACGCCCTGCTGTAATTAGTCTGGACGTCCATGGTAGAAGCTGAAATGACCTGTTAGCCGACAGTATACGGTTATCTATCTGAAGAAGGGATCAGTTTCTCACCAACTATAAATAAACTTGATAGCACTTTAGAAGTACTCGGTGCACTGAGTAGATCTTCAGGTCTAAAGTTTGAGCAAATTTGCATTGACTTATGGTTAGGGAAAGTCTGAAAGTGGTCAAAGATAGCATTTTCTTAGAGTCACCACACAATATAGGTGAACGTAGTAAAATTGAGCTTATACCACTCCGTGGTAAGGCGGTGATATAGTTGACGCATTTTTTTCGTGCAAAGCATGAGACGGGATTGGTTTGGGGAAGTGCTACACTCGAGTCCTGCACTGGATACCTAGAGAAACTCATACCCATTGGGGCCCAGTATGTGGTTTAAGGGGCGTGGACATGGGTGGGCTCGGCGTTTTTCAAATGTAAATAGTAGCACACTCAGCCTCATTTACGTTCTGTAATTGCCAAGTGGTGCATCGTACACACTTAAGCTGCTTAAAGTAATTATCAATCCGGCAAATACGTCGATTTCTAGAAAGGAAGTGTAGAAAACATCTTTGCAGAATGTAGAATGTATGGCACACTCGACTTGGCTGACAGGTACTGTCATTTTCTATGCAAGAGAGTGTCATACGGTTGACCGCTGTCAGCACGTCAAGCGGTACAATTTCTGCAGCCATGTAATTCTTTTTTTTTGTCAAAGTCGTTTTGATCAAAGTAGCTTTGATGCATTCCATGTCTAATTGCTGGGAGGTGATGACTCGTCTGTGTCCATGTGTCGTGGCCCTATAGGTCTAGACGCACAGTTTTATTAATTTTGTAGCACCATCGATCAATGGTGAGGATTTTCGCTGCAGCAACACCGATCAGTTGTACAATCCCTTCGAAGGATATGCTTTTTGATGGGAGAATGAAAGTGGCAATGTTCTTGATTGGCGCAGCAACAGTGGCTTATGCAGAACACGCAATCGAAAAGTGAAGAGTGTAAAACATGGCTTGAGATCGAAAAAGAGAGTTTTTCACAAGGTGGCCAAATGCAAAAAAAGGTAAACAGTCGGGAAGTGCAAAGAAAGCAAGGTGAATTGATACGAGAGCTTATTTAATGGAAAATATACGTGGTAGCCATGCTGTAGATAGCTTTAAACTCTTCTTGCTCCTTTAGCTGTATTAGTTACGTCAATACCTTATGTTCGCACGACTTTATAGTAATATCTTTCTTTTCTTAAATTTTTGTTTGAACATATTTGAATTTATAGCCTTATATATCATATGAAGAGTCGTTTCGCTTGTAATTCTTCTTGATAATTTCTGAGGAATGGAAAGCAAAGAGTTTAAGCACGACAAGGTTGGAGAGAAGAATCATACCGGATCTACAAGCGAAGAGAAAGGTTATGCAGGACACGAAAGAGCAAGTGCGAAGGACGACGACGAGATGAGCTCAGATCCAAGTAATAATGATCTCGTGGATAAGGTCATCACGTATTTCTTCGATGACGATGATTTTGCCCACACATTCGAGACTTTTGCAGAATATCATTGTCATGCCTTCGATCTGGACAGTGAAGAGATGAAACTCGAGTAAGGTTTGCCATGTTGACAGCGTTGCGAGTACTGACTTACGGGAATCGTGGTAGATACACGGATATATATAACCAGTTTCTTGCTCTCTTTGAAAAGAAACTTGAAGGTAACCTCTTAGAATGCATCGCATTGCATCGTCTCCTAATTATGTGTTGGTAGCGTATATTCAATCTCAGGGAGCCACCGTGCGCGAGTTTTACGATCTCGTGCGCCATGCGTACGAGGTCAACCGGGAATCGGGTACCGTTCTCTGTTCCGAGATTCTCGTAGCTACTGCAGACTTTGACGTATTTGTGCAAATGATGCGTCAAACCAAAGAGACGTCACTGTTGGCCAAACGCTAGTCTCTTGCAATCGCATAAATTACAAAAAATAATAAAAGATCTAAGGACCTCATCGTTCCGCCATGGTTTGTCGTCGTAATCGCTCCACCATTGACGGCACTTTTCCTTTTAATTTCTTTTTTGCAGTAGTTGTGACGGACCATGAAACATACGTTGTCGTTTGCTGGCCTTGTGTATCAACGCAATCGCTCTGGTTGCTTTTCTTCTCGATCCTGCACGTCGAGGATTTCTTGCGGTTGAGTAATTTTGAGACTCGATAGAGGGGATCTCGTTCGCGTTGACGTTCCTGATGGGAGTGTTGCTGACGTTGCTTGACACGCTTCATCTTGTTCCACAAGGTTGCGGCCAAGTTTGCAGGAGCCTCAACGTTCGACCGCCTAAATTCATTTGCACATATCGTTTCATGTGTAGTTTCAACATCGACTTTGACTTGGTCTTGGAGTGCTGGGCGTTGGCAAAGAGCGGACGGGAGAGGCAAGACGGGGTCCTCCCACCCCTCCACTAATTCCGGTGGCGGTTGGATAAAGTCGTCCAACTTGACGGCAAGCATGCCATCTTCATCTTCAGTAGCTTCAACCTCTTGAGCAAGCGACAAGGCATTTGCAAACTTCCGTCGCACATGGAACCCACGAAAGGTTGACTGTAAACGAAGTGCCGCGTCTTGACTTTTCGCTGTCATGGCAATCTGGATCTCGCCATTCTCATCAGCTTCATCCATGATACATACACCCAACTCGTCATCACTGATATTTACAGACAAGAGCGAAGCCTCAAAGTGTTGCAAGGTCTCTCGTAACCACGATTGGATACGTTTCGCTGCATTGAACCGCTTGTTGTCCTTCTCCTGCTCGTGCCATCTCTTCCATTTTGAATAAAACTGTATAACTTGATGTTGCTCAATGATTCGTCCAAGTCGTTGCAAACTGCAAAGAGTTTCCAAGCGTTGTCGCTCCTGTTCCGCTCTTTCAACTTGATTCCAAAACGTCCACGCATTGCGACTAAACGTTTCTTCTTGTTCCATGGCAAAACACGCATGACGTTCTGTCTCGTGCTGTAAATAAACAAGAAAAGCCCATGCAGCACGTGTTTGAACCTCTTCAATTTGCATCCTTTTTTGATTGTCAGATTCTCGAGAATTCTCTTCCACTTTCCTTTTTTGGATCCAAACTTCCATCAACTTTGCCAAAAAATCTTCCTCTTCCATTTGCATGCGATTTTCTGCACGCACATGATTGTCAATTATCACTCGTCGTACCAATAATTCTTCAGCTCGCATTTGCACACATTCGCAACGCTCACGCTTAATCTCCTGTTCCAACCATTCTTGCCGATTTTGATGATACTCTATCAGAGCCATTAACACTAGATGAAAACATTGTCGAGCCACGCTTTCTTGCCACTGAGAAAATGCTCGGATTCGATCTTTTTCAGCTTGATCTTCTGTATCCATGAGATCAAGTTCTCGTTCAAGACGAGCCGTTTCAAGTTCAAATTGTTTCGATTCTTCATCAATCAAAGACATCAGTGCACATTCGAATACTTCGCGCTCCGCAATGGCAACGTGCCGACTACGAATCTCTTCTAGAGCCAAGAACGATCGCTCTTGAGTCTCCCGTCGTAAAAAGGCTGCGGTCGTCTCTTGAATTTTGTATTCTTCTTCAAGTTGCAGCAGTAAAGTCGCTGCTTCTGTACATTCCTTATCGTATTGAGCTTGAGCTTTTAAACGCCGCGATTCTCGAGCTTCGTGTTGTGAAGCAACCGTTTGATTCTGATCATGAATAATGAAATCTTGAGCTATTGGCGAGAGAAATTCAGTCGGAAAATCCAAAGACATTTGAGAATGGGGATCCAATGTAGTACGTGAAAGTGTCGGATATTCGATCAAGTCAGTACCAAAAGGTAGAGTTAACGTTTTACTGATACAATCTGGAGTGGCACAATTTCCATCAACAGTACGCTTTTCAACGCCCTCGTTGACAAGAATACTCTTGCTAAACACAACTTCATCATTTTTATCCACATTATCATCCTTAAGACTTGGTTGATTTACTTTCTCGTCCTGTACGGTCGTCTTGCTCTCACCGAATTCCTCATCTAAATGTACTTCTAGGTTCTCGCTTTGTGCGGCCGGCACAATATCATCAGAAATCAATGTACGAAATTCCTTCAAGTTTTCATAACATGGTTGAAAAAACTCGCAGTCGCTTCGTTCAAGACTTTGACGCAATAAATTCCAATGTGTAGTTATCAAATCATCGTGACTGTCAACTTTATCCTCCTTCACTTGCATTAAAACCGTATTGAGATCCAAGCGAACGTAGTCGATCAAATCATCCGGCTCATCATCTGCACTCTCATTATCATTATCGGATAATGCAGCCAACTCTGTCGCCAACTCTCGCTCAAGTGCTCGTCGTTCTTCCTCGTCCTTGTCTTTTTGATAATATAGTGCCATCACTTGGTCCTCTTCCAGCTTAAAGCACGTTGGCGAAAACTATCACTGCGTAATGTTCATGGCAATGAACACTACAAACGAGTCTCAACGCCTTTTCCAACTCGTCAACATGTAAATGTTTATCCCTAAAACGCTTGTAATTTAAATTTAGCGCAGCAAATACGCAAAAATCTAATATAGCAAAAGGCCAGAAATTCCTCTGAAATCTAATATACGTGCTCTCTAATGTCATTCTATACAAGGTGTTGCCAGACGTTCCTCGCTGTTTTTACGATTGGTCGGGCAGCCAATCGTAGCCGAGATCGATGTGCAGCTGTTGTTGCAATTGCTAAGACTGCAACAGCACGTGAGTGCTCTTACAACTCTCGAAAAGTTACGCCATGATCACTTATGCATAAGTATGTCATTTTACAATCGCCCGCACAGATATTAAAGACAATCGTGAAGTATCGCAAATTTGTCATTCAAGAGCAAAGACGTCGGCAAAGTTTTCGTGCGCCCAGCAAAATCAAAAAGTCCACCAGAATTCCCACCTGACGATTGGATCATTTTTCTTGCTTTAACAGCAACTTGAATGGGTAGTACTAAATCAACTTAAAGAGGTAAAACATGTGCTCGCATTCATCTGACTAAAAAGTGAGAAGTAGTCAAATTGTTTAATCTGGCCATCACTTCGAATTGCTGAGTCGTCCATCATTTCCCAGACGTCAATTTACTATCGACATGACACCTAGCGTAATTGTACAGTTCTTTCACGTGATTCGCAATCGTCTAGCCGCCAGAAAGCTGTTCCTTCGACGGTGCCGACAAGGTCGAATGAGCGCTGAATTCTGGTCCCAACTGACAAAACTTTGCGACGCAGCAAGTAGCCGCGGATTGCTGGACAGTTTTCTTGACAATGAGGTTGCAATGAGAAGCTATGCGGAAGAAATTAATCTCGATCGAATTAAAAATTTCAGACGCATAGATCGGCAAGCATGCGTTGCTAATTTAAGCCGACACACTTGGTAGATTAGATAGATACCCACGTATCAACTAGTGAAAAATAACTTAAAATTCGCTCCATCCTACATTATTATGATTTTTCTTAAAATAATACACTCGTACTGCGATTTACAAATAGTTGAAGACGTAAAGAGGAGTCAACCCGAGTCTCGATACTATAAACACGCCGCTCATTGTTCGTAAAATACGCTGACTCTCCTTTCTTTCACCAAAGTTTCCGGTAAAGTACCACAGTCAAATCCTCCTTTTACCGACTGCCTGTAGCACGAGGTATATGCTGTTTGTATGGTGTGTAGTTGTCCAAGCTCATACGCACCCTCAAGCGCATCTAAGCCCAGAGCTACACTGTAGATGGGTCGTTTTTATCATTAGAATTCCGATGGAGCGCAGTTTTTGTTATTAATGCATGTGCCTACGCCATCACACCCAGTCGCAAATCACGTTGTTCACTCACTCCATTGCGTGTCCCATGAGTGCCGCCGCATTTTAGAGGTAAAAATGGAGCAACTAATTCATCGAACGGGGTTGGTGCAACGCTTGGCGTCCGTTTCTGTTAGCGTGACAAGTAGTTTTCTTGTGCAGAAAAGTCTGCGGTTTCGACGAGAAGCTCTTTGATTTGGCAGTCTTTGCCATGATGTTGTAAATCTCAGCATCCACGTCAGAGCTAGACCGAAGGTCACGCGTCTTCTCGCTAAGCTTGTAGTGCAATTCCTCGTGGCTCTCCATCAAGTCCAACTCAGCTAAAATCTCATTGATTTCATCTACTTGCTCCAGCTCCAACATCTCAGTGGCCGTCAGGGGATAGTACGCGGGATCAAAAAGCTCCTCGTCCGGAATGTCGGAGATAGTCTCCACGTGGTCTGCGATCACAAAGCCTGCCTTGCCTGGCGAGTGCGGGCGCTCCAAGTAATAGTCGTCCGTAATCGCAGGAAGCCAGTTCATAGACGGGTAAAAGGGCGGCGCTAACGCATCCAACGTTGAAGATAGTAAAGGGGAAGACACCATTCTCAGGGCAGTGCGGGGCTTGAAGTAAATTGAACTCTGACCAAAAGTTACGTGGGTCGCCTCTCCCAAAGCGTCTTTCCTCGCGTCCTTTTGCGGCAGCGTTTAAGCGAAATCAGGGTAAATTAGATAATTTGAAGGGAATTAGCTATTTTTGGCTGCCTTTGCATATATTTAACGAATCCCATCTAATCCCTACGCCTAAAGAACAATTCTACCTAGCCGCGGGGACTGAACTTCAAACTTCCGGCGCTCCGACATTTGTAATAATAGTTACTGTTACTACAAATTCTGTCAACCGAATAAAATAATTTTGCGCACGCACGGGATTGTTTGGGGACAGCTGGACGATGGGCACTGCACGTTGTTGGGAGCTATCAAGGACGTTGCCACTACTAAGAAGAATGCAGCCAGATGCTACGATTTTCGACAGAATTTATTCTGACGAGAAAAAAAGTCTTGCAGACAGATAAGTTTATTATTCTAAATTTAATTACTTGGTAAAACGAAAACTAATCCTTCTTATTCTTACTTCACTGGTATTATTACACGGCTGACGTGGTGCCTAGTATTTTTAATTGCTGCATCGGGATTTTTCTGATTTATAGGTAAAACTTCAGCACGCTATGAAATATGCTGCTGTATTCGTACACGTCGAGAATATTGCCAGCGAAGAAAGAAGTGCAGCTCGCAAAAATGGTCTAGCTGCTTTAGCTCTTGTGTCGGATCTACAAACAATTTTAAACACTTGAGCAGACCTTATCTGCTGTTGATGGTGATCATGAGTTCATTCGGCTCCAAAATTTACGCCGATATTTAAACACGGCGATGCGTATCCAAAATTGAGAATATTAAGAAACCACCAAAAATCAGATGTAAAGATGTGGTGACAGCGCTTTACAAGTGTCAGTTAAGTAAACGAGATGACGCTACTGCAAATACCCTAACGAAACCTACCCGTGTTTCAGTTAGGCCATCAGTTTAGACACACACCTTTCGGTGTAGCCATCACCTTAATTTGACAAATCCAGCTTTTAGCCTTGTGATAGCTCGGCCAAAAGCTTGAGATTGCTCGAAAGTATGGATGATTGAGTAATCTTTTTTGTGAACGGTAGACTCAGTCGTAGGTGCACACATTTCGAAGAGTACAAAATGAATATCATGGTGGACGACAGCAATTTTCACCAAAACTTGTTTACATGATTTTAAGCTTAAACCGTCGCGTGCACTTTTATTTTTACCTATGCGTAAACTTTAAAGGATCGTCCTTAAAATAACACACAACTACCCGGAACGCAAGCTGTAAGGTTTTCGTTTTTTCTTGCTCTGGCAACACGAACTCGTTTAGTTCACTCGGCTCGACGTCCAGAAACACCGTCTTCCAGACTTCGAAAGCCTCTATACACTCGAGCGACACATGTGCAGCATCCATGGCGGTGAAGGCAGCAACGCTTAACTCACGGGCATCTTTGCCATTTAATTGATGCGTCTCGTTACAACAAATCATTGGCCTCTTTCGGGCACAGTGACAGCCAAGAAAAGGGGCCAATTGAAGTCGGTCTCGTTCTGGAAGAGGTACTGCCTGATGGCCCTTAATGCTTCTGCTTTTAGAAGCTCGTTTCCATCTCAAATAGTAGACGACCACGCTGAAGTGTGATTTGAGTTACTCCTGTCGCCAATATCCTTGCCAGGACGTGTTATAGATAGTAATTTTAACAAAAATCTCTGAAAGATTGTCAAATATTTCATACAATGCTCGTGTAGCTGTGATTTTATTGGTCAAAGTAAGGGATGAGAGTGGCTTTAGTTAAACAGATTTTATTACACTCATATGAATGTGGCGTTAGTATAAGGGTGTGTGGCTGGCTACATGAGTCGTTTTTTGGTAAATTGCGGCTCTAGTGCGTCTTTGCAGCTAGAGAACAATAGGCAGGATCGAATGATGGCTTACACGAAGTCTTAGCGCTTTAGGCTAGACATACTTCGCCAGGGTGTTGTCTCAGCCCGTCTGAGCACAAGCAAGAAGATAGAAAGGACGGATCGATGGCCATTCAATATATGAGCGCTTTGATCGAGTATTTGCTTGCCAACTAGCGACTCTACTGCGTCTTTACACTTAAACAATATCGCAAAGACCGACAGATGGTCTTGGGATGTCTAAGGGCTTGAAACGAGTTTTTTCTTAAAGGTGGAGCTCTAGTGCGTCTGCGCACGTAGAGAAAGATAGACGAGATTGACCAATGGCTTTTCCAAGTCTTAGCGCTTCAAGCGAGACATCATTCGACAGGTTGTTGTCTCAGCACGTCTGAGACAATTAAGAAGATAGAAAGGACGGACCAAGACCCATCCGATATCGTAGCGCTTTAATCGAGTATTTAAATGCAAAGTTGTGGCTCTACTGCGTCTGCACACGCAAAGAAAGGTCAATAGGACTGACGGATGACCTTAGGATGTCTTAGCGCGTGAGGCGAGTCGTTTTTTGTTAAGTTGTGGCTCTAGTGTCTCATTGCACGAAGAAAACTTAGACATGATCGTATGATGGCTATACATAGTCTTAGCGTTTTAAGCGAGACATGTTGTTGTCTCAGCACGTAGGAGCACAACTAAGGAGATAGAAAAGACGGATCGACGGCCATGCGATATCTTAGTGCTTTGACCGAGTATTTATTTGCCGACTTGCGGCTCTACTGCGTCTTCACACAGTAAGAGATATAGAAAAGACTGACTGATGGTCTTGGGATGTCTAAGTGCTTTAAACGAGTCGTTTTCCGAAAAGTTAGGGCTCTAGTGTTTCTGCGCACGCAAAGAAAGATAGACGAAATTGACCGATGGCTATTTCAAGTCTTAGCGCTTTAGGGGAGACATTGTCTGACAGGTTGTTGTCTCAGCACGTCTGAGACAACTAAGAAGATAGAAAGGACATATCAAGAGCCATCCGTTATCTTAGCCCTTTGATCGAGTATTTATTTCCCACGTTATGGCTCTACTGCGTCTGCACACGTAAAGAAAGTTCAAAGAACTGACAGATGGCTTTGGAATGTTTGAGCGTGAGGCGAGTCGTTTTTTGATAAGCTGTGGCTCTAGTGCTTCATTGCACGAAGAAAACTTAGACTGGATCGTTTGATGGCTTAACATAGTCTTAACGCTTCAAGCGAGACATTTTTTGCCTGGTTGTTGTCTAAGCACGTCGGAGCACAACTAAGAAGATAGAAAAGACGGATCGATGGCCATACGATGTCTTAGTGCTTTGATCGAGTATTTATCTGCAAAGTCGTACCTCTACTGCGTCTGCACACGTATAGAAAGTTCAAAAGCTTTGAGAGATGAACTTGTGATGTCTAAGCTTTTGAAATGAGTCGTTTTTGAAAAGTTGTGGCTCCAGGGCGTCTGCGAGCGTATAGATTTATAGAAAAGATTGATCCGAACTATACCAAGTTTTAGCGCTTTAAGCGAGACATTGTTCGACAGGTGGTTGGCTCAGCAGAAAGAATGAATTGATGGCCATACGAAATCTTTGCACTTGGATCGAGTATTGTTTTTTTCAATTTGTGGCTCTACTGCGTCTACACATGTATAGAAAGTTTGACAGGACTGCCAGATGGCCTTTGTATGTCAAAGCGCTTGAAACGAGTCGTTTCTGAGAAGCTGTGGTTCTACAACGTCTGCGCACATATAGAAAGATAGACGAGATTGATCCGAGCTATACCGAGGCTCCACGCTTCAAGCGAGACATTGTTCGACAGTAGGTCGTCTCAGCACGTCTGAGCACAACTAAGAAGATAAAAAAACTCAGATCGATGGCCATACGGTATCTTAGCGCTTTGACCGAGGTTCTATTTGCCAACTTGCGGCTCTACTGCGTCTGTACACGTGTAGAAACATCGAAAGGACTGGAGAGCGGTACGACCGCAGATACGTACTTTCTGTTATTCAAACGTACACAGACGCAACAGAGTTACGGTGAGCGTAGAATCACTCTTCTAGAGCGCTGAGATGATGTGCGACGACATATAAGTCGTTTCTAACTTTTGAGACGTGCACGGATGCAATAGAGACACAACAAGCCGTAAATTCTTTCTTTTTAATCGCTGAGACGTATTAAGATCAAAAGTTCGACCTTTCAATCTATTTAGACGTTCACAGACACAATAGAGCCACGACTTGGCGTATCATCACTCTTCTAGAGCGCTGAGATGATGTGCGACGACAGATACGACCTTTCTGTCTTTTAAGACGTGCACAGACGTAATAGAGACACAACAAAGCGTATACTCACCCTCTTTAAACGCTGAGTCATTTTCGACCATAGATATGTTTTTTCGATCTATCTAGAGATTCAAAGACGCAATTAGGTTACGACTAAGCGTACATTCACTTAATTGAGGCGCTGATACACTGTACAACCACAGATACGTCTTTCGTATTGTTCTAGACGTGCACAGACGCATTTGTGCAACAACTGAGCGTATATTTACTTCATTGAAGAGCTGAAACACTGTACGGCTATAGATAAGTACTTTCTATTCTTCAAGAAGCGCTCAGACGCAATAGAGCCACAACAAAGCTCATAATCAGTCTTTTAGAGCACCGAGATGATGTGCGACGACAGATACGTCCTTTCTATCTTTTAAGACGAGCAGAAATGCAATAAAGACACACCAAGGATATTATCTCTCTCTTTTTGCGCGGATACATTTTACGACCATAGATACGTCCTCTTTTTTATCTAGACGTTCACAGACTCAATTGAGTTACAACTAAGCGTACATTAACTTTTTTCAAGCGCTGGAATACTGTACAATCACAGATACGCCTTTTGTATCATTCTAGACATGCACAGACGCAATAGATCTACGACTTAGCGTATAATAACTCTTCTAGAGCGCTGAGATGATGTGCGACAACAAAAACGTCCTTTCTATCTTTTAAGACGTGTACAGATGCAATAGAGAAACAATAAAGCGTATAATCTTTCTTATTAAGGGCTAAGACGTTTCCCGACCATACATACGTCATTTTAAATTATGCAGACGTTCACAGACGCAATACGGTCACAACTAAGCGTATATTCACCTCTGCTAGGTGCTGAGACGCTGTACGACCACAACTCCGTATTTTGTTTTTTTCTAGACGTGCACAGACGCAATAGAGCCACAACTATGCGTATATCAACTTCATTGAAGCGCTGAGACGCTGTGCGGCCACAGATACATCTCTTGTATCAAGATGTGCGCAAGTGCAACAAATCTACGACTTAGCGTATAATCACTTTTCTCGAGCGCTGAGAGGATGTGTGACGACAGATACGTACTTTTATATTTTGAGACGTGCACAGATGCAATAAAGACACAACAAAGCGAAAAAATTCTCTTTTTTAGCGGTGAGTCCTTTTCCGACCATAGAAGCGTTTTTCCAATCTATCTAGACGTTCAAAGACTTAATAAGGTCGCAACTAAGTGTTAATTCACTTCATTCAAGCACTTAGACACTGTATCACCACAGATCTGTCTTTTCGATTTTACTAATATGCACAGACGCAATAAAGCCACAACTAAGCGTAAATCGACTTCATTGCCGCGCTGAGACGCTGGACGGCCACAGATACGGTTTTGTATCATTGTAGACGTGCACAGACGCAACAACGCTGCAACTAAGCGTATATTTACCGAATTGAAGCGCTGAGACGCTGTACGGCCAAAGATACGTAGTTTCTATTATCCAAGGCGTGCACAGACGCAACTGATCCACGACTAAGTGTACAATCACTTTTTTAGAGCGCTGCGATGATGTGCGACGACAGATACGTCCTTTCTACCCTTAAAGACGTGCACAGATGCAATAGGTATAAAACAAGGCGTATAATTACTCCCTTGGAGCGCTGAGACAATGTACGACCAAAGATACGTAATTATTGTCTATCTAAACGTTCACAGCAGCAATCGGGCCACAGCTAAGCGCGTATTCAATTCATTTGAGTGTTTAAACGCTGGGCGACAACAGACACACCCACTCTATCCTCTTAGACTTGCACAGATACAAAAGGGCCACAACTAAGCGTGTGATCACTCTTTTAAAGCGCTCAGATGATGTGCGACGACAGATACGTCCTTTCTATCTTTTTGAGACGTGGACAGACGTAATAGAGACACAACAAAGCGTAAAATTACTCTCTTCACAAGCTAAGACGTTTTACGACCATAGATACGTCTTTACAATCTATCTAGACGTTCACAGACGCAACAGGGTCACAACTAAGCAAATATTTCAATTCATTCAAGCGCTAAGACGTTGTACAACAGCAGGTACGTCTTGCCTATCCTCTTAAACGTACACCGACGCAATAGGGTCACAAGTAAGCATGTAATCACTTTTCTAAAGTGCTCAGATGATGTGCGACGACAGATACGTCCTTTCGATCTCTTGAGACGTGCACAGATGCAATTGACACACAGGAAAGCGAAAACGAACTTTTTTAAATCGCCAAGATGTTGTACGACCATAGCTTCGTCTTTTCAATCTATCTAGACGTTCACAGAGGCAATAAGGTCACAACTAAGCGCATATTTAATTCATTTAAGCGCTGAGACGCTGCACGTCAGCCGATACGTTCTTTCTTTCCTCTTGGACGTGCACAGACGCAATAGGGCCACAACTTAGCATTTAATCTAAAGTGCTCAGATGAGTGTCAATAGGGTCACAACTAAGCGTATATTTGATTCATTTGAGCGCTGAGACGCTGAACGTCAGCCGATACGTCCTTTCTTTCCTCTTAGACGTGCACAGACGCAATAGGGCCACAACTTAGCATGTAATCACTTATCTGGAGTGCTCGGATGATGTGCGACGACCTATACGTTTTTTGTATCTCTTAAGACGTTCACAGATGCATTCGTGACACAGCAAAGCGTAAACTCACCCTCTTTGAGCGTTAAGACATTGTACAACCATAGCAACGTTCTTTCGATCCCTTTAGGCGTTCACAGACGCAGTAGGGTCACAACTAAGCGCATAGTCCATTCGTTAAAGCGCTGTGACGCTGTACGTCAACAGATATGTCCTTTCTTTCTCTTAGACGTGCACAGACGCAATAGGGCCACAACTTAGCATGTAATTACTTTTCTAATGGGCTTAGATGATGTGCGACGACAGATACGTCCTTTCTGTCGCTTAAGACGCGCACAGAAGCATAAGAGACACAACAAAGTCCTTTCTATCTCTTAAGATGTGAGCAGATGCATTAGAGACACGACGAAGCGTACACTTTTCTTCTTTAAGCGCTGAGACGCCCTATGACGATGGCTATGTTCGTTCAATCTTCACAGACGCAATAGGGTCTCAACTAATCGCATATTCAATTGATTTAAGTGCTGAGACGTTGTACGACAGCAGATACGTCCTTTTCATCCACTTAGACGTGCACAGACACAATAGAGCCACAACTAAGCGTGTAATCACTCTTCTAAGGCGCTCAGATGATATACGACGACAGATACATCCTTTCTATCTTTTTAAGACGTGGACAGACGTAGGAGAGACACAACAGAGCGTAAAATCACTCTCCTTACGAGCTAAGACGTTTTACGACCATAGATACGTCTTTACAATGTAGCTAGACGTTCACAGACGTAATAGTGTCACAACTTAGCGTATATTCACTTCATTTAAGTGCTGAGACTCTGTACGACAAAAAATACGTCCTTTCTATCCTCTTAGACGTGCGCAAACGCAATAATGCCACAACTAGGCATGTAATCACTCTTTAAAGCGCTTAGATGATGTGCGACGACAGAGCCGTCCTTTTAATCTTCTAAAACGTGAACAGATCGAATAAAGACACAACAAAGCGTACACCCAACTTCTATAAAGGCCGAGACGCTGTACGACCAAAGCTACGTCCTTTCAATCTATCTAGACGTTTACAGACGCAACAGGGTCACAACTAAGCGCATATTCAATTCATTCAAGCGCTAAGACGTTGTACAACAGCACGTACGTCTTTTCATTTTTCTTTAAAATTCACCGACGCAATAGGGCCGCAACTCAGCATGTAATCACTTTTCTAAAGTGCTCAAATGATGTGCGACGACAGATACTTTTTTTCTATCTCTTAAGACGTTCACAGATGCATTAGACACACAAACAAGCGTATATTCGACCTCATTCAGGCCTGAGACGCTGTACGACTATATCTACGTCCTCTCAATCTATCTCGACGTTCACAGACGCAATAGGGTCACAACTAAGCGCATATTCAATTCGGCTAAGCGCTGAGACGCTGAATGACAGCAGTTACGTCCTTTCTTTTCTCTTAGACGTGCACATACGCAATAGGGCCACAAATTAGCATGGAATTCCTTTTTTTTAAGTGCTCAGATGATGTGCGACGACAGATACGTCCTTTCTATTTCTTAAGACGTGCACAGATGCATTAGAGACACAAAAAAGCGTATACTCACTCTCTTTGAGCACCAAGACGTCTTACGACCATTGCTACGTCCTTTCAATTAATCTGGACGTTCACAGAGGCAATTGGGTCACAACAAAGCGCATATTCAGTTCATTTGAGCGCTGAGACGCTGAACGTCAGCCGATACGTCCTTTCTTTCCTCTTAGACGTGCACAGACGCAATAGGACCACAACTTAGCATGTAATCACTTATCTGGAGTGCTCGAATGATGTGCGACGACCGATACGTTTTTTGTATCTCTTAAGACGTTCACAGATGCATTCGTGACACAGCAAAGCGTAAACTCACCCTCTTTGAGCGTTAAGACATTGTACAACCATAGCAACGTTCTTTCGATCCCTTTAGGCGTTCACAGACGCAGTAGGGTCACAACTAAGCGCATAGTTCATTCGTTAAAGCGCTGTGACGCTGTACGTCAACAGATATGTCTCTTCTTTTCTCTTAGACGTGCACAGACGCAATAGGGCCACAACTTAGCATGTAATTACTTTTCTAATGGGCTTAGATGATGTGCGACGACAGATACGTCCTTTCTGTCGCTTAAGACGCGCACAGAAGCATAAGAGACACAACAAAGTCCTTTCTATCTCTTAAGATGTGCGCAGATGCATTAGAGACACAACGAAGCGTACACTTTTCTTCTTTAAGCGCTGAGACGCCCTATGACGATGGCTATGTTCGTTCAATTTTCACAGACGCAATAGGGTCTCAACTAATCGCATATTCAATTGATTTAAGTGCTGAGACGTTGTACGACAGCAGATACGTCCTTTTCATCCACTTAGACGTGCACAGACACAATAGAGCCACAACTAAGCGTGTAATCACTCTTCTAAGGCGCTCAGATGATATACGACGACAGATACATCCTTTCTATCTTTTTAAGACGTGGACAGACGTAGGAGAGACACAACAGAGCGTAAAATCACTCTCCTTACGAGCTAAGACGTTTTACGACCATAGATACGTCTTTACAATGTAGCTAGACGTTCACAGACGTAATAGTGTCACAACTTAGCGTATATTCACTTCATTTAAGTGCTGAGACTCTGTACGACAAAAAATACGTCCTTTCTATCCTCTTAGACGTGCGCAAACGCAATAATGCCACAACTAGGCATGTAATCACTCTTTAAAGCGCTTAGATGATGTGCGACGACAGAGCCGTCCTTTTAATCTTCTAAAACGTGAACAGATCGAATAGAGACACAACAAAGCGTACACCCAACTTCTATTAAGGCCGAGACGCTGTACGACCAAAGCTACGTCCTTTCAATCTATCTAGACGTTTACAGACGCAACAGGGTCACAACTAAGCGCATATTCAATTCATTCAAGCGCTAAGACGTTGTACAACAGCACGTACGTCTTTTCTTTTTTCTTTAAAATACACCGACGCAATAGGGCCGCAACTCAGCATGTAATCACTTTTCTAAAGTGCTCAAATGATGTGCGACGACAGATACTTTTTTTCTATCTCTTAAGACGTTCACAGATGCATTAGACACACAAACAAGCGTATATTCGACCTCATTCAGGCCTGAGACGCTTTACGACTATATCTACGTCCTCTCAATCTATCTCGAAGTTCACAGACGCAATAGGGTCACAACTAAGCGCATTTTCAATTCGGCTAAGCGCTGAGACGCTGAACGTCAGCCGATACGTCCTTTCCATCCTCTTAGACGTGCACAGACGCAATAGGGCCACAAATTAGCATGTAATCGCTTATCTTAAGTCTCAGATGATGTGCGACGACATATACGTTTTTTGTATCTCTTAAGACGTTCACAGATGCATTCGAGACACAGCAAAGCGTAAACTCACTCTCTTTGAGCGCTAAGACATTGTACAACCATAGCTACGTCCTTTCGATCTTATAAGACGTTCACAGACGCAGTAGGGTCACAACTAAGCGCATAGTCCATTCATTAAAGCGCTGTGACGCTGTACGTCAGCAGATACGTCCTTTCTTTTCTCTTAGACGTGCGCAGACGCAATAGGGCCACAATTACGCATGTATACCCTTTTTAAAGTGCTCAGATGATGTGCGACGACAGATACGTCCTTTCTTTCTCTTAAGACGTGCACAGATGCAATAGAGAAACAACAAAGCGTATACTCACTCATTTAAAGCGCTGAGACGCAGTATGTCAGCGGATACGCCCTTTCAATCCTCTTTAACGTGCACAGACGCAATAGGGCCACAACTAAGCATGTAATCTTTCTTCTAAAGTGCTCAGTTGATGTGCGACGACAGATACACTTTTTTTTATCTCTTAGACGTGCACAGACGCAGTAGGGCCACAAGTAAGCATGTAATTTTCTTCTAAAGTGCTCAGTTGATGTGCGACGACAGATACGTCCTTTCTGTCGCTTAAGACGCGCACAGAAGCATAAGAGACACAACAAAGTCCTTTCTATCTCTTAAGATGTGCGCAGATGCATTAGAGACACAACGAAGCGTACACTTTTCTTCTTTAAGCGCTGAGACGCCCTATGACGATGGCTATGTTCGTTCAATTTTCACAGACGCAATAGGGTCTCAACTAATCGCATATTCAATTGATTTAAGTGCTGAGACGTTGTACGACAGCAGATACGTCCTTTTCATCCACTTAGACGTGCACAGACACAATAGAGCCACAACTAAGCGTGTAATCACTCTTCTAAGGCGCTCAGATGATATACGACGACAGATACATCCTTTCTATCTTTTTAAGACGTGGACAGACGTAGGAGAGACACAACAGAGCGTAAAATCACTCTCCTTACGAGCTAAGACGTTTTACGACCATAGATACGTCTTTACAATGTAGCTAGACGTTCACAGACGTAATAGTGTCACAACTTAGCGTATATTCACTTCATTTAAGTGCTGAGACTCTGTACGACAAAAAAATACGTCCTTTCTATCCTCTTAGACGTGCGCAAACGCAATAATGCCACAACTAGGCATGTAATCACTCTTTAAAGCGCTTAGATGATGTGCGACGACAGAGCCGTCCTTTTAATCTTCTAAAACGTGAACAGATCGAATAGAGACACAACAAAGCGTACACCCAACTTCCATTAAGGCCGAGACGCTGTACGACCAAAGCTACGTCCTTTCAATCTATCTAGACGTTTACAGACGCAACAGGGTCACAACTAAGCGCATATTCAATTCATTCAAGCGCTAAGACGTTGTACAACAGCACGTACGTCTTTTCTTTTTTCTTTAAAATACACCGACGCAATAGGGCCGCAACTCAGCATGTAATCACTTTTCTAAAGTGCTCAAATGATGTGCGACGACAGATACTTTTTTTCTATCTCTTAAGACGTTCACAGATGCATTAGACACACAAACAAGCGTATATTCGACCTCATTCAGGCCTGAGACGCTTTACGACTATATCTACGTCCTCTCAATCTATCTCGAAGTTCACAGACGCAATAGGGTCACAACTAAGCGCATTTTCAATTCGGCTAAGCGCTGAGACGCTGAACGTCAGCCGATACGTCCTTTCCATCCTCTTAGACGTGCACAGACGCAATAGGGCCACAAATTAGCATGTAATCGCTTATCTTAAGTCTCAGATGATGTGCGACGACATATACGTTTTTTGTATCTCTTAAGACGTTCACAGATGCATTCGAGACACAGCAAAGCGTAAACTCACTCTCTTTGAGCGCTAAGACATTGTACAACCATAGCTACGTCCTTTCGATCTTATAAGACGTTCACAGACGCAGTAGGGTCACAACTAAGCGCATAGTCCATTCATTAAAGCGCTGTGACGCTGTACGTCAGCAGATACGTCCTTTCTTTTCTCTTAGACGTGCGCAGACGCAATAGGGCCACAATTACGCATGTATACCCTTTTTAAAGTGCTCAGATGATGTGCGACGACAGATACGTCCTTTCTTTCTCTTAAGACGTGCACAGATGCAATAGAGAAACAACAAAGCGTATACTCACTCATTTAAAGCGCTGAGACGCAGTATGTCAGCGGATACGCCCTTTCAATCCTCTTTAACGTGCACAGACGCAATAGGGCCACAACTAAGCATGTAATCTTTCTTCTAAAGTGCTCAGTTGATGTGCGACGACAGATACACTTTTTTTTATCTCTTAGACGTGCACAGACGCAGTAGGGCCACAAGTAAGCATGTAATTTTCTTCTAAAGTGCTCAGTTGATGTGCGACGACAGATACGTCCTTTCTGTCGCTTAAGACGCGCACAGAAGCATAAGAGACACAACAAAGTCCTTTCTATCTCTTAAGATGTGCGCAGATGCATTAGAGACACAACGAAGCGTACACTTTTCTTCTTTAAGCGCTGAGACGCCCTATGACGATGGCTATGTTCGTTCAATTTTCACAGACGCAATAGGGTCTCAACTAATCGCATATTCAATTGATTTAAGTGCTGAGACGTTGTACGACAGCAGATACGTCCTTTTCATCCACTTAGACGTGCACAGACACAATAGAGCCACAACTAAGCGTGTAATCACTCTTCTAAGGCGCTCAGATGATATACGACGACAGATACATCCTTTCTATCTTTTTAAGACGTGGACAGACGTAGGAGAGACACAACAGAGCGTAAAATCACTCTCCTTACGAGCTAAGACGTTTTACGACCATAGATACGTCTTTACAATGTAGCTAGACGTTCACAGACGTAATAGTGTCACAACTTAGCGTATATTCACTTCATTTAAGTGCTGAGACTCTGTACGACAAAAAATACGTCCTTTCTATCCTCTTAGACGTGCGCAAACGCAATAATGCCACAACTAGGCATGTAATCACTCTTTAAAGCGCTTAGATGATGTGCGACGACAGAGCCGTCCTTTTAATCTTCTAAAACGTGAACAGATCGAATAGAGACACAACAAAGCGTACACCCAACTTCATTAAGGCCGAGACGCTGTACGACCAAAGCTACGTCCTTTCAATCTATCTAGACGTTTACAGACGCAACAGGGTCACAACTAAGCGCATATTCAATTCATTCAAGCGCTAAGACGTTGTACAACAGCACGTACGTCTTTTCTTTTTTCTTTAAAATACACCGACGCAATAGGGCCGCAACTCAGCATGTAATCACTTTTCTAAAGTGCTCAAATGATGTGCGACGACAGATACTTTTTTTCTATCTCTTAAGACGCTCACAGATGCATTAGACACACAAACAAGCGTATATTCGACCTCATTCAGGCCTGAGACGCTTTACGACTATATCTACGTCCTCTCAATCTATCTCGAAGTTCACAGACGCAATAGGGTCACAACTAAGCGCATTTTCAATTCGGCTAAGCGCTGAGACGCTGAACGTCAGCCGATACGTCCTTTCCATCCTCTTAGACGTGCACAGACGCAATAGGGCCACAAATTAGCATGTAATCGCTTATCTTAAGTCTCAGATGATGTGCGACGACATATACGTTTTTTGTATCTCTTAAGACGTTCACAGATGCATTCGAGACACAGCAAAGCGTAAACTCACTCTCTTTGAGCGCTAAGACATTGTACAACCATAGCTACGTCCTTTCGATCTTATAAGACGTTCACAGACGCAGTAGGGTCACAACTAAGCGCATAGTCCATTCATTAAAGCGCTGTGACGCTGTACGTCAGCAGATACGTCCTTTCTTTTCTCTTAGACGTGCGCAGACGCAATAGGGCCACAATTACGCATGTATACCCTTTTTAAAGTGCTCAGATGATGTGCGACGACAGATACGTCCTTTCTTTCTCTTAAGACGTGCACAGATGCAATAGAGAAACAACAAAGCGTATACTCACTCATTTAAAGCGCTGAGACGCAGTATGTCAGCGGATACGCCCTTTCAATCCTCTTTAACGTGCACAGACGCAATAGGGCCACAACTAAGCATGTAATCTTTCTTCTAAAGTGCTCAGTTGATGTGCGACGACAGATACACTTTTTTTTATCTCTTAGACGTGCACAGACGCAGTAGGGCCACAAGTAAGCATGAAATTTTTCTTCTAAAGTGCTCAGTTGATGTGCGACGACAGATACGTCCTTTCTGTCGCTTAAGACGCGCACAGAAGCATAAGAGACACAACAAAGTCCTTTCTATCTCTTAAGATGTGCGCAGATGCATTAGAGACACAACGAAGCGTACACTTTTCTTCTTTAAGCGCTGAGACGCCCTATGACGATGGCTATGTTCGTTCAATTTTCACAGACGCAATAGGGTCTCAACTAATCGCATATTCAATTGATTTAAGTGCTGAGACGTTGTACGACAGCAGATACGTCCTTTTCATCCACTTAGACGTGCACAGACACAATAGAGCCACAACTAAGCGTGTAATCACTCTTCTAAGGCGCTCAGATGATATACGACGACAGATACATCCTTTCTATCTTTTTAAGACGTGGACAGACGTAGGAGAGACACAACAGAGCGTAAAATCACTCTCCTTACGAGCTAAGACGTTTTACGACCATAGATACGTCTTTACAATGTAGCTAGACGTTCACAGACGTAATAGTGTCACAACTTAGCGTATATTCACTTCATTTAAGTGCTGAGACTCTGTACGACAAAAAATACGTCCTTTCTATCCTCTTAGACGTGCGCAAACGCAATAATGCCACAACTAGGCATGTAATCACTCTTTAAAGCGCTTAGATGATGTGCGACGACAGAGCCGTCCTTTTAATCTTCTAAAACGTGAACAGATCGAATAGAGACACAACAAAGCGTACACCCAACTTCTATTAAGGCCGAGACGCTGTACGACCAAAGCTACGTCCTTTCAATCTATCTAGACGTTTACAGACGCAACAGGGTCACAACTAAGCGCATATTCAATTCATTCAAGCGCTAAGACGTTGTACAACAGCACGTACGTCTTTTCTTTTTTCTTTAAAATACACCGACGCAATAGGGCCGCAACTCAGCATGTAATCACTTTTCTAAAGTGCTCAAATGATGTGCGACGACAGATACTTTTTTTCTATCTCTTAAGACGCTCACAGATGCATTAGACACACAAACAAGCGTATATTCGACCTCATTCAGGCCTGAGACGCTTTACGACTATATCTACGTCCTCTCAATCTATCTCGAAGTTCACAGACGCAATAGGGTCACAACTAAGCGCATTTTCAATTCGGCTAAGCGCTGAGACGCTGAACGTCAGCCGATACGTTCTTTCCATCCTCTTAGACGTGCACAGACGCAATAGGGCCACAAATTAGCATGTAATCGCTTATCTTAAGTCTCAGATGATGTGCGACGACATATACGTTTTTTGTATCTCTTAAGACGTTCACAGATGCATTCGAGACACAGCAAAGCGTAAACTCACTCTCTTTGAGCGCTAAGACATTGTACAACCATAGCTACGTCCTTTCGATCTTATAAGACGTTCACAGACGCAGTAGGGTCACAACTAAGCGCATAGTCCATTCATTAAAGCGCTGTGACGCTGTACGTCAGCAGATACGTCCTTTCTTTTCTCTTAGACGTGCGCAGACGCAATAGGGCCACAATTACGCATGTATACCCTTTTTAAAGTGCTCAGATGATGTGCGACGACAGATACGTCCTTTCTTTCTCTTAAGACGTGCACAGATGCAATAGAGAAACAACAAAGCGTATACTCACTCATTTAAAGCGCTGAGACGCAGTATGTCAGCGGATACGCCCTTTCAATCCTCTTTAACGTGCACAGACGCAATAGGGCCACAACTAAGCATGTAATCTTTCTTCTAAAGTGCTCAGTTGATGTGCGACGACAGATACACTTTTTTTTATCTCTTAGACGTGCACAGACGCAGTAGGGCCACAAGTAAGCATGAAATTTTTCTTCTAAAGTGCTCAGTTGATGTGCGACGACAGATACGTCCTTTCTGTCGCTTAAGACGCGCACAGAAGCATAAGAGACACAACAAAGTCCTTTCTATCTCTTAAGATGTGCGCAGATGCATTAGAGACACAACGAAGCGTACACTTTTCTTCTTTAAGCGCTGAGACGCCCTATGACGATGGCTATGTTCGTTCAATTTTCACAGACGCAATAGGGTCTCAACTAATCGCATATTCAATTGATTTAAGTGCTGAGACGTTGTACGACAGCAGATACGTCCTTTTCATCCACTTAGACGTGCACAGACACAATAGAGCCACAACTAAGCGTGTAATCACTCTTCTAAGGCGCTCAGATGATATACGACGACAGATACATCCTTTCTATCTTTTTAAGACGTGGACAGACGTAGGAGAGACACAACAGAGCGTAAAATCACTCTCCTTACGAGCTAAGACGTTTTACGACCATAGATACGTCTTTACAATGTAGCTAGACGTTCACAGACGTAATAGTGTCACAACTTAGCGTATATTCACTTCATTTAAGTGCTGAGACTCTGTACGACAAAAAATACGTCCTTTCTATCCTCTTAGACGTGCGCAAACGCAATAATGCCACAACTAGGCATGTAATCACTCTTTAAAGCGCTTAGATGATGTGCGACGACAGAGCCGTCCTTTTAATCTTCTAAAACGTGAACAGATCGAATAGAGACACAACAAAGCGTACACCCAACTTCATTAAGGCCGAGACGCTGTACGACCAAAGCTACGTCCTTTCAATCTATCTAGACGTTTACAGACGCAACAGGGTCACAACTAAGCGCATATTCAATTCATTCAAGCGCTAAGACGTTGTACAACAGCACGTACGTCTTTTCTTTTTTCTTTAAAATACACCGACGCAATAGGGCCGCAACTCAGCATGTAATCACTTTTCTAAAGTGCTCAAATGATGTGCGACGACAGATACTTTTTTTCTATCTCTTAAGACGTTCACAGATGCATTAGACACACAAACAAGCGTATATTCGACCTCATTCAGGCCTGAGACGCTTTACGACTATATCTACGTCCTCTCAATCTATCTCGAAGTTCACAGACGCAATAGGGTCACAACTAAGCGCATTTTCAATTCGGCTAAGCGCTGAGACGCTGAACGTCAGCCGATACGTTCTTTCCATCCTCTTAGACGTGCACAGACGCAATAGGGCCACAAATTAGCATGTAATCGCTTATCTTAAGTCTCAGATGATGTGCGACGACATATACGTTTTTTGTATCTCTTAAGACGTTCACAGATGCATTCGAGACACAGCAAAGCGTAAACTCACTCTCTTTGAGCGCTAAGACATTGTACAACCATAGCTACGTCCTTTCGATCTTATAAGACGTTCACAGACGCAGTAGGGTCACAACTAAGCGCATAGTCCATTCATTAAAGCGCTGTGACGCTGTACGTCAGCAGATACGTCCTTTCTTTTCTCTTAGACGTGCGCAGACGCAATAGGGCCACAATTACGCATGTATACCCTTTTTAAAGTGCTCAGATGATGTGCGACGACAGATACGTCCTTTCTTTCTCTTAAGACGTGCACAGATGCAATAGAGAAACAACAAAGCGTATACTCACTCATTTAAAGCGCTGAGACGCAGTATGTCAGCGGATACGCCCTTTCAATCCTCTTTAACGTGCACAGACGCAATAGGGCCACAACTAAGCATGTAATCTTTCTTCTAAAGTGCTCAGTTGATGTGCGACGACAGATACACTTTTTTTTATCTCTTAGACGTGCACAGACGCAGTAGGGCCACAAGTAAGCATGAAATTTTTCTTCTAAAGTGCTCAGTTGATGTGCGACGACAGATACGTCCTTTCTGTCGCTTAAGACGCGCACAGAAGCATAAGAGACACAACAAAGTCCTTTCTATCTCTTAAGATGTGCGCAGATGCATTAGAGACACAACGAAGCGTACACTTTTCTTCTTTAAGCGCTGAGACGCCCTATGACGATGGCTATGTTCGTTCAATTTTCACAGACGCAATAGGGTCTCAACTAATCGCATATTCAATTGATTTAAGTGCTGAGACGTTGTACGACAGCAGATACGTCCTTTTCATCCACTTAGACGTGCACAGACACAATAGAGCCACAACTAAGCGTGTAATCACTCTTCTAAGGCGCTCAGATGATATACGACGACAGATACATCCTTTCTATCTTTTTAAGACGTGGACAGACGTAGGAGAGACACAACAGAGCGTAAAATCACTCTCCTTACGAGCTAAGACGTTTTACGACCATAGATACGTCTTTACAATGTAGCTAGACGTTCACAGACGTAATAGTGTCACAACTTAGCGTATATTCACTTCATTTAAGTGCTGAGACTCTGTACGACAAAAAATACGTCCTTTCTATCCTCTTAGACGTGCGCAAACGCAATAATGCCACAACTAGGCATGTAATCACTCTTTAAAGCGCTTAGATGATGTGCGACGACAGAGCCGTCCTTTTAATCTTCTAAAACGTGAACAGATCGAATAGAGACACAACAAAGCGTACACCCAACTTCATTAAGGCCGAGACGCTGTACGACCAAAGCTACGTCCTTTCAATCTATCTAGACGTTTACAGACGCAACAGGGTCACAACTAAGCGCATATTCAATTCATTCAAGCGCTAAGACGTTGTACAACAGCACGTACGTCTTTTCTTTTTTCTTTAAAATACACCGACGCAATAGGGCCGCAACTCAGCATGTAATCACTTTTCTAAAGTGCTCAAATGATGTGCGACGACAGATACTTTTTTCTATCTCTTAAGACGTTCACAGATGCATTAGACACACAAACAAGCGTATATTCGACCTCATTCAGGCCTGAGACGCTTTACGACTATATCTACGTCCTCTCAATCTATCTCGAAGTTCACAGACGCAATAGGGTCACAACTAAGCGCATTTTCAATTCGGCTAAGCGCTGAGACGCTGAACGTCAGCCGATACGTCTTTCCATCCTCTTAGACGTGCACAGACGCAATAGGGCCACAAATTAGCATGTAATCGCTTATCTTAAGTCTCAGATGATGTGCGACGACATATACGTTTTTTGTATCTCTTAAGACGTTCACAGATGCATTCGAGACACAGCAAAGCGTAAACTCACTCTCTTTGAGCGCTAAGACATTGTACAACCATAGCTACGTCTTTCGATCTTATAAGACGTTCACAGACGCAGTAGGGTCACAACTAAGCGCATAGTCCATTCATTAAAGCGCTGTGACGCTGTACGTCAGCAGATACGTCCTTTCTTTTCTCTTAGACGTGCGCAGACGCAATAGGGCCACAATTACGCATGTATACCCTTTTTAAAGTGCTCAGATGATGTGCGACGACAGATACGTCCTTTCTTTCTCTTAAGACGTGCACAGATGCAATAGAGAAACAACAAAGCGTATACTCACTCATTTAAAGCGCTGAGACGCAGTATGTCAGCGGATACGCCCTTTCAATCCTCTTTAACGTGCACAGACGCAATAGGGCCACAACTAAGCATGTAATCTTTCTTCTAAAGTGCTCAGTTGATGTGCGACGACAGATACACTTTTTTTTATCTCTTAGACGTGCACAGACGCAGTAGGGCCACAAGTAAGCATGAAATTTTTCTTCTAAAGTGCTCAGTTGATGTGCGACGACAGATACGTCCTTTCTGTCGCTTAAGACGCGCACAGAAGCATAAGAGACACAACAAAGTCCTTTCTATCTCTTAAGATGTGCGCAGATGCATTAGAGACACAACGAAGCGTACACTTTTCTTCTTTAAGCGCTGAGACGCCCTATGACGATGGCTATGTTCGTTCAATTTTCACAGACGCAATAGGGTCTCAACTAATCGCATATTCAATTGATTTAAGTGCTGAGACGTTGTACGACAGCAGATACGTCCTTTTCATCCACTTAGACGTGCACAGACACAATAGAGCCACAACTAAGCGTGTAATCACTCTTCTAAGGCGCTCAGATGATATACGACGACAGATACATCCTTTCTATCTTTTTAAGACGTGGACAGACGTAGGAGAGACACAACAGAGCGTAAAATCACTCTCCTTACGAGCTAAGACGTTTTACGACCATAGATACGTCTTTACAATGTAGCTAGACGTTCACAGACGTAATAGTGTCACAACTTAGCGTATATTCACTTCATTTAAGTGCTGAGACTCTGTACGACAAAAAATACGTCCTTTCTATCCTCTTAGACGTGCGCAAACGCAATAATGCCACAACTAGGCATGTAATCACTCTTTAAAGCGCTTAGATGATGTGCGACGACAGAGCCGTCCTTTTAATCTTCTAAAACGTGAACAGATCGAATAGAGACACAACAAAGCGTACACCCAACTTCTATTAAGGCCGAGACGCTGTACGACCAAAGCTACGTCCTTTCAATCTATCTAGACGTTTACAGACGCAACAGGGTCACAACTAAGCGCATATTCAATTCATTCAAGCGCTAAGACGTTGTACAACAGCACGTACGTCTTTTCTTTTTTCTTTAAAATACACCGACGCAATAGGGCCGCAACTCAGCATGTAATCACTTTTCTAAAGTGCTCAAATGATGTGCGACGACAGATACTTTTTTTCTATCTCTTAAGACGCTCACAGATGCATTAGACACACAAACAAGCGTATATTCGACCTCATTCAGGCCTGAGACGCTTTACGACTATATCTACGTCCTCTCAATCTATCTCGAAGTTCACAGACGCAATAGGGTCACAACTAAGCGCATTTTCAATTCGGCTAAGCGCTGAGACGCTGAACGTCAGCCGATACGTTCTTTCCATCCTCTTAGACGTGCACAGACGCAATAGGGCCACAAATTAGCATGTAATCGCTTATCTTAAGTCTCAGATGATGTGCGACGACATATACGTTTTTTGTATCTCTTAAGACGTTCACAGATGCATTCGAGACACAGCAAAGCGTAAACTCACTCTCTTTGAGCGCTAAGACATTGTACAACCATAGCTACGTCCTTTCGATCTTATAAGACGTTCACAGACGCAGTAGGGTCACAACTAAGCGCATAGTCCATTCATTAAAGCGCTGTGACGCTGTACGTCAGCAGATACGTCCTTTCTTTTCTCTTAGACGTGCGCAGACGCAATAGGGCCACAATTACGCATGTATACCCTTTTTAAAGTGCTCAGATGATGTGCGACGACAGATACGTCCTTTCTTTCTCTTAAGACGTGCACAGATGCAATAGAGAAACAACAAAGCGTATACTCACTCATTTAAAGCGCTGAGACGCAGTATGTCAGCGGATACGCCCTTTCAATCCTCTTTAACGTGCACAGACGCAATAGGGCCACAACTAAGCATGTAATCTTTCTTCTAAAGTGCTCAGTTGATGTGCGACGACAGATACACTTTTTTTTATCTCTTAGACGTGCACAGACGCAGTAGGGCCACAAGTAAGCATGAAATTTTTCTTCTAAAGTGCTCAGTTGATGTGCGACGACAGATACGTCCTTTCTGTCGCTTAAGACGCGCACAGAAGCATAAGAGACACAACAAAGTCCTTTCTATCTCTTAAGATGTGCGCAGATGCATTAGAGACACAACGAAGCGTACACTTTTCTTCTTTAAGCGCTGAGACGCCCTATGACGATGGCTATGTTCGTTCAATTTTCACAGACGCAATAGGGTCTCAACTAATCGCATATTCAATTGATTTAAGTGCTGAGACGTTGTACGACAGCAGATACGTCCTTTTCATCCACTTAGACGTGCACAGACACAATAGAGCCACAACTAAGCGTGTAATCACTCTTCTAAGGCGCTCAGATGATATACGACGACAGATACATCCTTTCTATCTTTTTAAGACGTGGACAGACGTAGGAGAGACACAACAGAGCGTAAAATCACTCTCCTTACGAGCTAAGACGTTTTACGACCATATACGTCTTTACAATGTAGCTAGACGTTCACAGACGTAATAGTGTCACAACTTAGCGTATATTCACTTCATTTAAGTGCTGAGACTCTGTACGACAAAAAATACGTCCTTTCTATCCTCTTAGACGTGCGCAAACGCAATAATGCCACAACTAGGCATGTAATCACTCTTTAAAGCGCTTAGATGATGTGCGACGACAGAGCCGTCCTTTTAATCTTCTAAAACGTGAACAGATCGAATAGAGACACAACAAAGCGTACACCCAACTTCTATTAAGGCCGAGACGCTGTACGACCAAAGCTACGTCCTTTCAATCTATCTAGACGTTTACAGACGCAACAGGGTCACAACTAAGCGCATATTCAATTCATTCAAGCGCTAAGACGTTGTACAACAGCACGTACGTCTTTTCTTTTTTCTTTAAAATACACCGACGCAATAGGGCCGCAACTCAGCATGTAATCACTTTTCTAAAGTGCTCAAATGATGTGCGACGACAGATACTTTTTTTCTATCTCTTAAGACGCTCACAGATGCATTAGACACACAAACAAGCGTATATTCGACCTCATTCAGGCCTGAGACGCTTTACGACTATATCTACGTCCTCTCAATCTATCTCGAAGTTCACAGACGCAATAGGGTCACAACTAAGCGCATTTTCAATTCGGCTAAGCGCTGAGACGCTGAACGTCAGCCGATACGTTCTTTCCATCCTCTTAGACGTGCACAGACGCAATAGGGCCACAAATTAGCATGTAATCGCTTATCTTAAGTCTCAGATGATGTGCGACGACATATACGTTTTTTGTATCTCTTAAGACGTTCACAGATGCATTCGAGACACAGCAAAGCGTAAACTCACTCTCTTTGAGCGCTAAGACATTGTACAACCATAGCTACGTCCTTTCGATCTTATAAGACGTTCACAGACGCAGTAGGGTCACAACTAAGCGCATAGTCCATTCATTAAAGCGCTGTGACGCTGTACGTCAGCAGATACGTCCTTTCTTTTCTCTTAGACGTGCGCAGACGCAATAGGGCCACAATTACGCATGTATACCCTTTTTAAAGTGCTCAGATGATGTGCGACGACAGATACGTCCTTTCTTTCTCTTAAGACGTGCACAGATGCAATAGAGAAACAACAAAGCGTATACTCACTCATTTAAAGCGCTGAGACGCAGTATGTCAGCGGATACGCCCTTTCAGTCCTCTTTAACGTGCACAGACGCAATAGGGCCACAACTAAGCATGTAATCTTTCTTCTAAAGTGCTCAGTTGATGTGCGACGACAGATACACTTTTTTTTATCTCTTAGACGTGCACAGACGCAGTAGGGCCACAAGTAAGCATGAAATTTTTCTTCTAAAGTGCTCAGTTGATGTGCGACGACAGATACGTCCTTTCTGTCGCTTAAGACGCGCACAGAAGCATAAGAGACACAACAAAGTCCTTTCTATCTCTTAAGATGTGCGCAGATGCATTAGAGACACAACGAAGCGTACACTTTTCTTCTTTAAGCGCTGAGACGCCCTATGACGATGGCTATGTTCGTTCAATTTTCACAGACGCAATAGGGTCTCAACTAATCGCATATTCAATTGATTTAAGTGCTGAGACGTTGTACGACAGCAGATACGTCCTTTTCATCCACTTAGACGTGCACAGACACAATAGAGCCACAACTAAGCGTGTAATCACTCTTCTAAGGCGCTCAGATGATATACGACGACAGATACATCCTTTCTATCTTTTTAAGACGTGGACAGACGTAGGAGAGACACAACAGAGCGTAAAATCACTCTCCTTACGAGCTAAGACGTTTTACGACCATAGATACGTCTTTACAATGTAGCTAGACGTTCACAGACGTAATAGTGTCACAACTTAGCGTATATTCACTTCATTTAAGTGCTGAGACTCTGTACGACAAAAAATACGTCCTTTCTATCCTCTTAGACGTGCGCAAACGCAATAATGCCACAACTAGGCATGTAATCACTCTTTAAAGCGCTTAGATGATGTGCGACGACAGAGCCGTCCTTTTAATCTTCTAAAACGTGAACAGATCGAATAGAGACACAACAAAGCGTACACCCAACTTCTATTAAGGCCGAGACGCTGTACGACCAAAGCTACGTCCTTTCAATCTATCTAGACGTTTACAGACGCAACAGGGTCACAACTAAGCGCATATTCAATTCATTCAAGCGCTAGACGTTGTACAACAGCACGTACGTCTTTTCTTTTTTCTTTAAAATACACCGACGCAATAGGGCCGCAACTCAGCATGTAATCACTTTTCTAAAGTGCTCAAATGATGTGCGACGACAGATACTTTTTTTCTATCTCTTAAGACGCTCACAGATGCATTAGACACACAAACAAGCGTATATTCGACCTCATTCAGGCCTGAGACGCTTTACGACTATATCTACGTCCTCTCAATCTATCTCGAAGTTCACAGACGCAATAGGGTCACAACTAAGCGCATTTTCAATTCGGCTAAGCGCTGAGACGCTGAACGTCAGCCGATACGTTCTTTCCATCCTCTTAGACGTGCACAGACGCAATAGGGCCACAAATTAGCATGTAATCGCTTATCTTAAGTCTCAGATGATGTGCGACGACATATACGTTTTTTGTATCTCTTAAGACGTTCACAGATGCATTCGAGACACAGCAAAGCGTAAACTCACTCTCTTTGAGCGCTAAGACATTGTACAACCATAGCTACGTCCTTTCGATCTTATAAGACGTTCACAGACGCAGTAGGGTCACAACTAAGCGCATAGTCCATTCATTAAAGCGCTGTGACGCTGTACGTCAGCAGATACGTCCTTTCTTTTCTCTTAGACGTGCGCAGACGCAATAGGGCCACAATTACGCATGTATACCCTTTTTAAAGTGCTCAGATGATGTGCGACGACAGATACGTCCTTTCTTTCTCTTAAGACGTGCACAGATGCAATAGAGAAACAACAAAGCGTATACTCACTCATTTAAAGCGCTGAGACGCAGTATGTCAGCGGATACGCCCTTTCATCCTCTTTAACGTGCACAGACGCAATAGGGCCACAACTAAGCATGTAATCTTTCTTCTAAAGTGCTCAGTTGATGTGCGACGACAGATACACTTTTTTTTATCTCTTAGACGTGCACAGACGCAGTAGGGCCACAAGTAAGCATGAAATTTTTCTTCTAAAGTGCTCAGTTGATGTGCGACGACAGATACGTCCTTTCTGTCGCTTAAGACGCGCACAGAAGCATAAGAGACACAACAAAGTCCTTTCTATCTCTTAAGATGTGCGCAGATGCATTAGAGACACAACGAAGCGTACACTTTTCTTCTTTAAGCGCTGAGACGCCCTATGACGATGGCTATGTTCGTTCAATTTTCACAGACGCAATAGGGTCTCAACTAATCGCATATTCAATTGATTTAAGTGCTGAGACGTTGTACGACAGCAGATACGTCCTTTTCATCCACTTAGACGTGCACAGACACAATAGAGCCACAACTAAGCGTGTAATCACTCTTCTAAGGCGCTCAGATGATATACGACGACAGATACATCCTTTCTATCTTTTTAAGACGTGGACAGACGTAGGAGAGACACAACAGAGCGTAAAATCACTCTCCTTACGAGCTAAGACGTTTTACGACCATATATACGTCTTTACAATGTAGCTAGACGTTCACAGACGTAATAGTGTCACAACTTAGCGTATATTCACTTCATTTAAGTGCTGAGACTCTGTACGACAAAAAATACGTCCTTTCTATCCTCTTAGACGTGCGCAAACGCAATAATGCCACAACTAGGCATGTAATCACTCTTTAAAGCGCTTAGATGATGTGCGACGACAGAGCCGTCCTTTTAATCTTCTAAAACGTGAACAGATCGAATAGAGACACAACAAAGCGTACACCCAACTTCTATTAAGGCCGAGACGCTGTACGACCAAAGCTACGTCCTTTCAATCTATCTAGACGTTTACAGACGCAACAGGGTCACAACTAAGCGCATATTCAATTCATTCAAGCGCTAAGACGTTGTACAACAGCACGTACGTCTTTTCTTTTTTCTTTAAAATACACCGACGCAATAGGGCCGCAACTCAGCATGTAATCACTTTTCTAAAGTGCTCAAATGATGTGCGACGACAGATACTTTTTTTCTATCTCTTAAGACGCTCACAGATGCATTAGACACACAAACAAGCGTATATTCGACCTCATTCAGGCCTGAGACGCTTTACGACTATATCTACGTCCTCTCAATCTATCTCGAAGTTCACAGACGCAATAGGGTCACAACTAAGCGCATTTTCAATTCGGCTAAGCGCTGAGACGCTGAACGTCAGCCGATACGTCCTTTCCATCCTCTTAGACGTGCACAGACGCAATAGGGCCACAAATTAGCATGTAATCGCTTATCTTAAGTCTCAGATGATGTGCGACGACCTATACGTTTTTTGTATCTCTTAAGACGTTCACAGATGCATTCGAGACACAGCAAAGCGTAAACTCACCCTCTTTGAGCGTTAAGACATTGTACAACCATAGCAACGTTCTTTCGATCCCTTTAAGCGTTCACAGACGCAGTAGGGTCACAACTAAGCGCATAGTCCATTCGTTAAAGCGCTGTGACGCTGTACGTCAACAGATATGTCCTTTCTTTTCTCTTAGACGTGGACAGACGCAATAGGGCCACAACTTAGCATGTAATTACTTTTCTAATGGGCTTAGATGATGTGCGACGACAGATACGTCCTTTCTGTCGCTTAAGACGCGCACAGAAGCATAAGAGACACAACAAAGTCCTTTCTATCTCTTAAGATGTGCGCAGATGCATTAGAGACACAACGAAGCGTACACTTTTCTTCTTTAAGCGCTGAGACGCCCTATGACGATGGCTATGTTCGTTCAATCTTCACAGACGCAATAGGGTCTCAACTAATTGCATATTCAATTGATTTAAGTGCTGAGACGTTGTACGACAGCAGATACGTCCTTTTCATCCACTTAGACGTGCACAGACACAATAGAGCCACAACTAAGCGTGTAATCACTCTTCTAAGGCGCTCAGATGATATACGACGACAGATACATCCTTTCTATCTTTTTAAGACGTGGACAGACGTAGTTGAGACACAACAGAGCGTAAAATCGCTCTCCTTACGAGCTAAGACGTTTTACGACCATAGATACGTCTTTACAATGTAGCTAGACGTTCACAGACGTAATAGTGTCACAACTTAGCGTATATTCACTTCATTTAAGTGCTGAGACTCTGTACGACAAAAAATACGTCCTTTCTATCCTATTAGACGTGCGCAAACGCAATAATGCCACAACTAGGCATGTAATCACTCTTTAAAGCGCTTAGATGATGTGCGACGACAGAGCCGTCCTTTTAATCTTCTAAAACGTGAACAGATCGAATAGAGACACAACAAAGCGTACACCCAACTTCTATTAAGGCCGAGACGCTGTACGACCAAAGCTACGTCCTTTCAATCTATCTAGACGTTTACAGACGCAACAGGGTCACAACTAAGCGCATATTCAATTCATTCAAGCGCTAAGACGTTGTACAACAGCACGTACGTCTTTTCTTTTTTCTTTAAAATACACCGACGCAATAGGGCCGCAACTCAGCATGTAATCACTTTTCTTAAGTGCTCAAATGATGTGCGACGACAGATACTTTTTTCTATCTCTTAAGACGCTCACAGATGCATTAGACACACAAACAAGCGTATATTCGACCTCATTCAGGCCTGAGACGCTTTACGACTATATCTACGTCCTCTCAATCTATCTCGAAGTTCACAGACGCAATAGGGTCACAACTAAGCGCATTTTCAATTCGGCTAAGCGCTGAGACGCTGAACGTCAGCAGATACGTCCTTTCTTTTCTCTTAGACGTGCGCAGACGCAATAGGGCCACAATTACGCATGTATACCCTTTTTAAAGTGCTCAGATGATGTGCGACGACAGATACGTCCTTAATTTCTCTTAAGACGTGCACAGATGCAATAGAGAAACAACAAAGCGTATACTCACTCATCTAAAGCGCTGAGACGCAGTATGTCAGCGGATACGCCCTTTCAATCCTCTTTAACGTGCACAGACGCAATAGGGCCACAACTAAGCATGTAATCTTTCTTCTAAAGTGCTCAGTTGATGTGCGACGACAGATACGCTTTTTTATATCTCTTAGACGTGCACAGACGCAGTAGGGCCACAAGTAAGCATGCAATCTTTCTTCTAAAGTGCTCAGTTGATGTGCGACGACAGATACGTTTTTCTTTTATCTCTTAGACGTGCACAGACGCAGTAGGGCCACAAGTAAGCGTGTACCCCTTTTTAAAAGTACTCAGATGATGTGCGACGACAGATACGTTTTTTTTTTCTCTCTAGACGTGCACAGACGCAGTAGGGCCACAAGTAAGCGTGTACCTCCTTTTTAAAGTGCTCAGATGATGTGCGACGACAGATACGTTTTTGTTTTATCTCTTAGACGTGCACAGACGCAGTAGGGCCACAAGTAAGCGTGTAACCCCTTTTTAAAAGTGCTCAGATGATGTGCGACGACAGATACGTCCTTTCTATCTCTCAGAACGTGCATAGATGCCTTAGAGACACAACAAAGCGTATACTCACCCTCTAAAAGCGCTGAGCCGCTTTACGACCAAAGCTACGTCCCTTCAATCTATCTAGACATTCCCAGGTGCAATAGGGTCACAACTAAGCGCATAATCAATTCATTCGATCGCTGAGACGCTGTAGGTCAGCAGATACGTCTTTTTATCCTCTTAGACGTACACAGACGCAATAGGGCCACAACTAAGCATGTAGTCACCTTTGTTAAGTGCCCAGATGATGTGCTACGACAAATACGTCCTTTCCATAGGCATTGTACGACCATAGCGACGTCGTTCGATCTATCTAGACGTTCGAAGACGCAATAGGGTCACAACTAAGCGCATATTCAATTCATTTAAGTGCTGAGACGCTGAATGTCAGCAGAAACGTCCTTTTTATCTTTAAAGACGTGCAGAGACGCAATAAAGCCACAACTAAGCATGTAATCTTTCTTCTAAAGTGCTCGGATGATGTGCGACGACAGATACGTCCTTTCTATCTTATAAGACTTGCACAGATGCATTATAGACACAACAAAGCGTATACTCACCCTCCTTAATGGCTGAGACGCTGTACAACCATAACTACATCCTTTTAACCAATGTAGACGTTCACAGACGCAATAGGGTTACAAATAAGCGCATATTCAATTAATTTAAGCGCTGAGACGCTAAACGTCAGCAGATACGTCTTTTCTATCCACTTAGACGTGCAATGAGGTCACAACTAAGCATGTAGTCCCTTTTCTTAAGTGCTCAAATGATGTGCGACGACAGATACGTCCTTTCTTTTTCTTAAGACGTGCACAGATGCATTAGAGACACATCAAAGCGTATACCCACCCTTTTTATGCACCAAGACGTTGTACGACCATAGCTACGTTCTTTCGATCTATCTGGAGGTTCACAGACGCAATAGTTTCACAACTAAGCGCATATTGAATTTGTTGAAGCGCTGAGTCGCTAAACGTCAGCAAATACGGCCTTTCTATCATTTTAGACGTGCACAGACGCAATAGGTCCACAACTTAGCATTTAACGTTTATATAAAAGCTCAGATGATGTGTGACGACAGATACGTCCTTTCTATTTCTTAAAACGTGCACAGATGCAATAGAGACACAACAAAGCGTATATTAACCTCCTTTATGGCTGAGACGCTGTACAACCATAGCTACGTCCTTTTAATCAATGTAGACGTTCACAGACGCAATTGGGTCACAACTAGGCACCTATTTAATTCATTTGAGCGCTGAGACCCTTTACGTCAGCAGATACGTCTTTTCTATCTTTATGGACGTGCATAGACTTAATAGTGCCACTACATAGCAAGTAATCATTTTTTTTAAAGTGCTTAGATAATGTGCGACGACAGAGATGTTCTTTCTATCTCTAATGCCGTGCACAGATGCTTTATAGACACAACCAAGCGCATTCTCACCCTCTTTCAGCGCTTAGACTTTGTTCGACCATAGCTACGTCTTTACAAACTAACCGGACGTTCACAGACGTAATAGTGTCAAAACTTAGCAAATATTCACTTCACTTAAGTCCTGAGACTCTGTACGACAAAAAATACGTCCATTTTATCCTCTTAGACGTGCGCAAGTGCAATAATGCCACAACTTGGCATGTAATCACTCTTTAAAGCGCTTAGATAATGTGCGACGACAGATACGTCCTTTTAATCTTCTAAGACGTGAACAGATCGAATAGAGACACAACAAAGCGTACACCCAAACTCTATAACGGCCGAGACGCTGTACGACCAAAGCTACGTACTTTCAATCAATCTAGACGTTCACAGACGCAATAGGGTCACAAATAAGCGCATATTCAATTCATTCAAGCGCTAAGACGTTGTACAACAGCAGGTTCGTCTTTTCTAGTCTCTTTAACGTGCACAGACGCAATAGGATCACAAATAAGCATGTAATCACCTTTCTAAAGTGCTCAGATGATGTACGACGACAGATCCGTCCTTTCTTGCTCTTAAGACGAGCACAGATGCATTAGAAACACACCGAAGCGTATACTCACCCTCTTTAAGCGCAAAGACGTTGTACAACCATAGCTACGTTCTTTCGATCTTACTAGACGTTTAAAGACGCAATAGGGTCACAACTAAGCTCATGTTCGATTCAATTAAGCGCTGAGACGCTAAACGTCAGCAAATACGTCCTTTCTATCATCTTAGACGTGCACATACGCAATAGGGCCACAACTTAGCATGTAATCACTCATCTTAAGTGCTCAGACGATGTGCGACAACAGATACGTCCTTTCTATCTCTTAAGACGTGCACAGATCCAATAGTGACACAACAAAGCGTATACTCACCCTCCTTAATGGCTGAGACGTTGTATGACCACAGCTACATTCTTTCATTCTATCTAGTCGTTCACAGACGCAATAGGGTCATAACTAAGCGCATATTCAATTCATTCAAGTGTTGATACGCCGAACCTCTGCAGATACGTCCTTTCTATCCTTTTAGACGTGCACAGACGCAATATGGCCACGACTCTGCATGTAATTACTTTTCTTAAGTGATCATAAGATGTGCGACGTCGGATACGTCCTTTCTATCATCTTAGACGTCCACAGACGCAATAGGGCCACAACTTAGTATGTAATCTTTTTTCTAAAGTGCTCAGATGATGTGCGACGACAGATACGTCCTTTCTTTCTCTTAAGACGTGCACGGATGCATTAGAGTCACAACAAAGCGTATAATCACCCTCCTTAATCGCTGAGACGTTTTACAACCATAGCTACATCCTTTCAATCTTTCTTGTCGTTTACAGACGCAATAGGGTCACAACTAAGCGCATATTCAATTCATTCAAGCGCTAAGACGCTGAACGTCAGCAGATACATCCTTTATATCCTCTTAGACGTGCACAGACGCAATAGAGCCACAACTGAGCATGTAATCACCTTTATAAAGTGCTCAGATAGAGTGCGACGACAGATACGTCTTTACTATCTCTTAAAACGTGCACATATGCATTAGAGATACAACAAAGCGTACTTACCCTCTTTAAGCGCTGAGACGTTTTACGACCATAGCTACGTCCTTTTAATCTATCTTGACGTTCACAGACGCAATAGGGTCACAACTAAGCGCATGTTCAATTCGTCTTAGCGCTGAGGCGCTGAATGACAGCAGTTACGTCCTTTCAATCCTCTTAGACGTGCACAGACGCAACAAAGCCACAACTAAGCATGGAATTATCTTTTTAAAGTGCTCAGATGGTGTTCGACGACAGATACGTTCTTTCTATCTATTAAGACGTGCATAGATGCATTCAGTCAGAATCTTGTTGTATCAGGCCATTTCATAAAGTTGAGCTCTCCTTAAATAGAAAGCCATAGGAGAATAGCAACACCCTATCGGTATTCAAGCATTTTAGAACCGAAGCGATCCGTAGTCCCGGTATGTACCGCCTCTCGATTAGCTCGCAGCTGATAATCGATGTAATCACCTTTTCAAAGTGCTCAGATGATGTGCGTCGACAGATACGTCCTTTCTTTCTTTTACGACGTGCACTTATGCATTAGAGACACGAAATAGCTTACACTCCCCCTCTTTAAGCGCTGAGACGTTTTACGACCATAGCTACGTATTTTCAATCTATCTTGACGTTCACAGACGCAATAGGGTCACAACAAAGCGCATATTCAATTCGTCTTAGCGCTGGGACGCCGAATGTCAGCAAATACATCCTTTCTATCCTTAAAGACGTGCACAGACGCAATAGGGCCACAACTAAGCATGGAGTTATCTTTCTAAAGTGCTCAGGTGATGTTCGACGACAGATACGCTCTTTCTATCTTTTAAGACGTGCATAGAAGCATTCAGTCAGAATCTTGTTGTATCAGGCCATTTAATAAAGTTGAGCTCTCCTTAAATAGAAAGCCATAAGAGAATAGCAACACCCTATCGGTATTTAAGCATTTTAGAACCGAAGCGATCCGTAGTCCCGGTATGTACCGCCCCTCGATTAGCTCGCAGCTGATAATTGATGTAATCACCTTACCAAAGTGCTCAGATGATGTGCGACGACAGATACGTCCTTTCTGTCTCTTACGACGTGCACATATGCATTAGAGACAGACCAAAGCGTGCTCACCCTCGTAAAGCGCTGAGACGTTTTACGACGATAGCTACGTCCTTTCAATCTATCTTGACGTTCACAGACGCAATAGGGTCACAACTAAGCGCATTTTCAATTCGTCTTAGCGCTGAGACGCTGAACGTCAGCAAATACGTCTTTTCTATCCTCAAAGACGTGCACAGACGCAATAGGGCCACAACTAAGCATGGAATTATCTTTCTAAAGTGCTCAGGTTATGTTCGACGACAGATACGTCCTTTCTATCTCTTAAGACGTGCATAGATGCATTCAGTCAGAATCTTGTCGTATCAGGCCATTTCATAAAGTTGAGCTCTCCTTAAACAGAAAGCCATAGGAGACTAGCAACACCCTATTGGTATTTAAGCATTTTAGCACCGAAGTGATCCGCAGTCCCGGAATGTACCGCCCCTCGACTAGCTCGCAGCTAATAATTAATGTAATCACCTTTCCAAAGTGCTCAGATGATGTGCGACGACAGATACGTCCTTTCTGTCTCTTACGACGTGCACTTATGCATTAGAGACACAACAAAGCGTACTTACCCTCTTTAAGCACTGAGACGTTTTACGACCATAGCTACGTCCTTTCAATCTATCTTGACGTTCACAGACGCAATAGGGTCACAACTAACTGTATATTCAATTCGTCTTAGCGCTGAGACGCCGAACGTCAGCAAATACGTCCTTTCTATCCTTTTAGACGTGCACAGACGCAACAAAGCCACAACTAAGCATGGAATTATCTTTTTAAAGTGCTCAGATGGTGTTCGACGACAGATACGTTCTTTCTATCTCTTAAGACGTGCATAGATGCATTCAGTCAGAATCTTTTTGTATCAGGCCATTTAATAAAGTTGAGCTCTCCTTGAATTGAAAGCTATAGAAGAATAGCAACACCCTATCGGTATTTTAGCATTTTAGTACCAAAGTGATCCGCAGTCCCGGTATGTACCGCCCCTCGATTAGCTCGCAGCTGATTATCGATGTAATCACCTTTCCAAAGTGCTCAGATGATGTGCGTCGACTGATACGTCCTTTCTTTCTCTTACGATGTGCACTTATGCATTAGAGACACGAAATAGCTTACACTCCCCCTCTTTAAGCGCTGAGACGTTTTACGACCATAGCTACGTCCTTTCAATCTATCTTGACGTTCACAGACGCAATAGGGTCACAACTAAGCGTATATTCAATTCGTCTTAGCGCTGAGACGCTAAACGTCACCAAATACGACTTTTCTATCCTTAAAGACGTGCACAGACGCAATAGGGCCACAACTAAGCATGTAATCACTTATCTAAAGGGCTCAGATGATGTGCGACGACAGATACGTCTTTTCTGTCTTTTACGACGTGCACTTATGCATTAATGACACGAAATAGCTTACACTCACCCTCTTTAAGCGCTGAGACGTTTTACGACCATAGCTACGTCCTTTCAATATATCTTGACGCTCACAGACGCAATAGGTTCACGACAAAGCATGTAATCAATTTTCTAAAGTGCTCAGATAATGTGCGACGACGTATACGTCCTTTCTATCTTTTTAGACGTGCACATATGCATTAGAGACACAACAAAGCGTGCTCACCCTCTTAAAGCGCAGAGACGTTTTACGACCATAGCTACGTCCTTTCAATCTATTTTGACGTTCACAGACGCAATGGGGTCACAACTAAGCGCATATTCATTTCGTCTTAGCGCTGAGACGCTGAACATTAGCAAATACGTCTTTTCTATCCTTAAAGACGTGCACAGACGCAATAGAGCCACATTTAAGCATGGAAGTATCTTTCTAAAGTGCTCAGATGATGTTCGACGACAGATACGTCCTTTCTATCTCTTAAGACGGGCACAGATGCATTAGAGACATAATGAAGCGTATACTCACTCTCATTGAGCACTGAGACGTCTTACGACCATAGCTACGTCCTTTCAATCTATCGAGACGTCCACAGACGCAATAGTTTCACAACTAAGCGCATATTCAATCCATTTAATCGCTGAGACGCTTAACGTCAGCAGGTACGTCTTTTTTTTCATCTAAGACGTGCACAGACACAATAGGGCCACAACTAAGCATGTAATCACCTTTTTAAAGTGCTCAGATGATGTGCGACGACCGATACGTCCTTTCTATCTCTAAAGACATGCGCAGATGCATTAGAGGCACAACAAAGCGTATACTCACCCTCTGAAAGGCCTGAGACGCTGTATGACCATAGCTACGTCATTTTATTCTATGTAGACTTTCACAGACGCAATAGGGTCACGAATAGGCACCTATTCAATTTATTTGAGCGTTGAGATGCTGTACGTCAGCTGAAACGTCCTTACTAACCTATTGGACGTGCAAAGACGCAATAGGGTCACAACTAAGCATGTAATCACTTTACAAAAGTGCTCAGATGATGTGTGACGACAGATACGTCCATTCTAGCTCTTACGACTTGCACAGATGCATTAAAGATACAACAAAGCGTATACTAATCCTCCGAAACAGCGGAGATGCTGTACGACCATAGCTACGTCCTTTCGATCAATCTAGACGTTCACAGACGCAATAGCGTCACAACTAAGCGCATATTCAAATCATCTAGGCGCTGAGACGGTGTACGTCAGTAGAAATGTCCTTTCTAACCTCTTGGACGTGCAAAGACGCAATGGGGTCCCAACTAAGAATGTAATCACTTCACAAAAGTGCTCAGATGATGTGCGACGACAGATACGTCCATTCTAGCTCTTACGAAGTGCACAGATGCATTAAGACACAACAAAGAGTATACTCACCCTCATTAAGGGCTGAGACGCTGTACAACCATAGCTACGTCTTTTTGATCTCTCTAGGTTTCACAGACGCAATAGGCTTACAACTAAGCGTATCTTCGAATCATTTAAGCGCTGAGACGCTGTACGTTAGCAGAACCGTCCTTACTAACCTCTTGGACGTGCAAAGACGCAATAAGGTCACAACTAAGCATGTAATCACATTACAAAAGTGCTCAGATAATGTGTGACGACAGATACGTCCATTCTAGCTCTTACGACGTGCACAGATGCATTAGAGACACAACAAAGCGTATACTCATCCTCTGAAACAGCGGAGACGCTTTACGACCATAGCTACGTCCTTTCGATGTAACTAGATGTTCACAGACGCAATAGGGTCACAACTAAGCGCATATTCAATTCATTTAAGCGCTGAGACGCTGTACGTCGGCAGATACGTCCTTTCTATCCTCTTGGACGTGCAAAGACGCAAGAGGGTCCCAACTAAGCATGAAATTACTTTACAAAAGTGCTCGGATGATGTGCGACGACAAATATCTCCTTTCTAGCTCTTACGAAGTGCACAGATGCATTAGACACACAAAAAAGCATATACTTGCCCTCTTTAAGGGCTGAGACGTTGTACGACCGTAGCTACGTCTTTTTGATCTATCGAGATGTTCACAGACGCAATAGGCTCACAACTAAGCGTATATTTAAATCATTTAAGCGCTGAGACGCTGTACGTCAGCAGTTACGTCCTTTCTATCCTCTTGGACGTTCAAAGACGCAATAGGGTCACAACTAAGCATGTAGTCACTTTACAAAAGTGCTCAGATGATGTGCGACGACATGTACGTCCTTTCTAGCTCTTACGAAGTGCACAGATGCATTAAGACACAACAAAGAATATAATCACCCTCTTTCAGGGCTGAGACGCTGTACAACCGTAGCTGCGTCTTTTTGGTCTATCTAGATGTTCACAGACGCAATAGGGTCATAACTAAATGTATATTCATACATTTAAGCGCTGAGACGCTGTACATCAGCAGAAACGTCCTTTCTAACCTCTTGGACGTGCGAAGACGCAATAGGGTCACAACTAAGCATGTAATCACTTTACAAAAATGCTCACATGATGTGTGACGACAGATACGTCCATTCTAGCTCTGACGACGTGCACAGATGCATTAAAGACACAACAAAGCGTATACTAATCCTCCGAAACAGCGGAGATGCTGTACGACCATAGCTACGTCCTTTCGATGTAACTGGACGTTCACAGACGCAATAGGGTCACAACTAAGTGCATAAACAAATCATCTAGGCGCTGAGACGCTGTACGTCAGTAGAAATGTTTCTTCTAACCTCTTGGACGTGCAAAGACGCAATGCGGTCCCAACTAAGAATGTAATCACTTCACAAAAGTGCTCAGATGATGTGCGACGACAGATACGTCCATTCTAGCTCTTACGAAGTGCACAGATGCATTAAGACACAACAAAGAATATACTCACCCTCATTAAGGGCTGAGACGCTGTACAACCATAGCTACGTCTTTTTGATCTCTCTAGATTTTCACAGACGCAATAGGCTTACAACTAAGCGTATCTTCGAATCATTTAAGCGCTGAGACGCTCTACGTTAGCAGAAACGTCCTAACTAACCTCTTTGACGTGCAAAGACGCAATAAGGTCACAACTAAGCATGTAATCACTTCACAAAGTGCTCAGATGATGTGCGACGACAGATACGTCCATTCTAGCTCTTACGAAGTGCACAGATGCATTAAGACACAACAAAGAATATACTCACCCTCATTAAGGGCTGAGACGCTGTACATCCATAGCTACGTCTTTTTGATCTCTCTAGATTTTCACAGACGCAATAGGCTTACAACAAAGCGTATCTTCGAATCATTTAAGCGCTGAGACGCTGTACGTTAGCAGAAACGTCCTTAGTAACCTCTTGGACGTGCAAAGACGCAATAAGGTCACAACTAAGCATGTAATCACATTACAAAAGTGCTCAGATGATGTGTGACAACAAATACGTCCTTTCTAGCACTTACGACGTGCACAGATGCATAAGAGACACCACAAAGCGTATACTCATCCTCTGAAACAGCGGAGACGCTGTACGACCATAGCTACGTCCTTTCAATGTAACTAGACGTTCACAGACGCTATAGGGTCACAACTAAGCGCATATTCAATTTATTTAAGCGCTGACACGCTGTACGTCGGCAGATACGTCCTTTCTATCCTCTTGGGCGTGCAAAGACGCAATAGGGTCACAACTAAGCATGTAATCACTTTACAAAAGTGATCAGATGATGTGCGACGACAGATACGTCTTTTCTAGCTCTTACAAAGTGCACAGATGCATTAGAGACAACAATGCACATACTCACACTCCTTAAGGGCTGAGACGTTGTACGACCGTAGCTTCGTCATTTTGATCCATCGAGATGTTCACAGACGCAATAGGGTCACAACTATATGTATATTCAAATCATTTAAGCGCTGAGACGCTGTACGTCAGCAGAAACGTCCTTTCTATCCTCATAGACGTGCAAAGACGCAATAGGGTCACAACTTAGCCTGTAATAACTTTACAATAGTGCTCAGATAATGTGGGACGACAGATACGTCCTTTCGAGCTCTTACGACGTGCACAGTTGCATTAGAGACACAACAAAGCATATACTTACCCTCTTTAGGGCTGAGACGTTGTACGACCATAGCTACGTCTTTTTGGTCTATCCAGATATTCACAGACGCAATAGGCTCACATCCAAGCGTATTTTCAAATCATTAAAGCGCTGAGATGCTGTAAGTCTGCAGATACGTCCTCTTTGACGTGCGCAGACGCAAATGGGTCACAACTAAGCATGTAATCACTTTACAAAAGTGCTCAGATGATGTCCGACAACAAATACGTCTTTTCTAACTCTTACGATGTGCACAGATGCATTAGAGACACAACAAAGCGTATACATACCCAAGGCTGAGACGTTGTACAACCATAGCTACGTTTATGTGGTCTATCTAGATGTTCACAGACGCAATAGGGTCACAACGAAGCATGTAGTCACTTTACAAAAGTGTTCAGATGATGTGCGACGCCAGATACGTCCTTTCTAGCTCTTACGAAGTGCACAGATGCATTAAAGACACAACAAAGCATATACTCACCCTCTTTAAAGACTGAGACGTTGTACGACCGTAGCTTCATCTTTTGATCTATCGAGATGTTCACAGACGCATTAGTGTCACAACTATATGTATATTCAAATCATTTAAGCGCTGAGACGCTGTACGTCAGCGGAAACGTCCTTTCTATCCTCTTGGACGTGCACAAACGCAATAGGGTCACAACTTAGCATGTAATAACTTTACAATAGTGCTCAGATAATGTGGGGCGACAGATACGTCCTTTCGAGCTCTTACGACGTGCACAGATGCATTAGAGACACAACAAAGCATATACTTACCCTCTTTAGGGCTGAGACGTTGTACGACCATAGCTACGTCTTTTTGGTCTATCCAGATATTCACAGACGCAATAGGCTCACAACTGATGCGACGACAGATACGTCCTTTCTAGCTCTTACGAAGTGCACAGATGCATTAGAGACACAACAAAGCATATACTCACCCTCTTTAAAGACTGAGACGTTGTACGACTGTAGCTTCGTCTTTTTGATCGATCTAGTTGTTCACAGACGCAATAAGGTCACAACTAAGCGTATTTTCAAATCATTTAAACGCTGAGACGCTGTACGTCAGCAGAAACGTCCTTTCTATCCTCTTGTACGTGCAAAGACGCAATGAGGTCACAACTAAGCATGTAGTCACTTTACAAAAGTGCTCAGATGATGTGCGACGACATATACGTCCTTTCTAGCTCTTACGAAGTGCACAGATGCATAAGAGACACAACCAAGCATATACTCACCCTCTTTAAGGGCTGAGACGTTATACGACCATCGCTACGTGTTTTCATCTTCCTAGACGTTCAAAGACGCAATAGGGTCACAAGAAAGAGCATCCTCAATTCATTAAGGCGCTGGAACGCTTTACGATGCAGCAGATACGTCCTTTCTATCCTTTTGGACGTGCAAAGACGCAATAGGGTCCCAACTAAGCATGTAAGCACTTTTCTAAAGTGATTACAGATGATGTGGGACGACAAATACGTCTTTTCTAGCCCTTACGACGTGCACAGATGCATTAGAGACACAACAAAGCATATACTCACCCTCTCTAAGGGCTGAAACGTTGTATGACCATAGCTACGTCTTTTTGATCTATCTAGATGATCACAGACGCAGTAGACTCACAACTGAGCGTATTTTCAAATCATTTAAGCGCTGAGACGCTGTACGTGGGCAAAACCGTCCTTTCTATCCTCTTTGACGTGTAAAGACGCAATAGGGTCACAACTAAGCATGTAATCACTTTACAAAAAAGCTCAGATGACGTGCGACGACATGTACGTCCTTTCTAGCTCTCACGAAGTGCACAGATGAATTAGAGACACAACAAAGCATATACTCTCCCTCTTTAAGGGCTGAGACGTTATACGACCAGAGTTTCGTCTTTTTGATCCATCGAGATGTTCACAGACGCAATAAGGTCACAACTGAGCGTATTTTAAATCATTTAGCGCTGAGATGCTGTACGTCTGCAGAACCGTCCTTTCTATCCTCTTGGACGTGCAAAGACGCAATAGGGTCACAACTAAGCATGTAATCACTTTACAAAAGTGATCAGATGATGTGCGACGACAGATACGTTCTTTCATGCTCTTACGAAGTGCACAGATGCATTAGAGACACAACAAAGCATATACTCTCCCTCGTCAAGGGCTGAGACGTTGTACGACCGTAGCTTCGTCTTTTTGATCCATCGAGATGTTCACAGACGCAATAGGGTCACAACTAAGCGATAATTTAAATCATTAAAGCGCTGAGACGCTGTACGTCGGCAGATACGTCCTTTCTATCCTCATAGACGTGTAAAGACGCAATAGGGTCACAACTAAGCATGTAAAAACTTTACAAAAGTGCTCGGATGATGTGCGAGAACACATACGTCCTTTCTAGCTCTTTCGAAGTGCACAGATGCATTAGAGACACAACAAAGCGTATACTCACCCTCTTTAGGGCTGAGACGTTGTACGACCATAGCTACGTCTTTTTGGTCTATCGAGATGTTCACAGACGCAATAAGGTCACAACTAAGCGTATTTTCAAATCATTTAAACGCTGAGACGCTGTACGTCAGCAGAAACGTCCTTTCTATCCTCTTGGACGTACAAAGACACAATAGGGTCACAACTAAGCATGAAATCACTTTACAAAAGTGCTCAGATGATGTGCGACGACATATACGTCCTTTCTAGCTCTTACGAAGTGCACAGATGCATAAGAGACACAACAAAGCATATACTCACCCTCTTTAAGGGCTGAGACGTTATACGACCATAGCTACGTGTATTCGATCTTCCGAGACGTTCACAGACGCAATAGGGTCACAAGAAAGAGCATCCTCAATTCATTAAGGCGCTGGAACGCTTTAGGTTCAGCAGATACGTCCTTTTTATCTTCTTAGACGTGCACAGACGAAATAAGGCCACAACTAAGCATGTAATGACTTTTCCAAAGTGCTTAAATAATGGGCGACGACAAATACGCCCTTTCTATCTTTTAAGACGTGCACAGATGCATTGGAGACACAACAAAGCGTATACTCACCCCTCTTGAACGCAGAGACGTTGTACGACCATGGCTACGTTTTTCTATCTATCTAGACGTTCATAGTCGCAATAGGGTCACAAAAAAGGGCATCTTCAATTATTTTAGGTGCGGGAACGCTTTATGTCAGCAGATACGTCCTTTCTATCTTCCTAAACGTGCGCAGACGAAATAGGGTCACAACTAAGCATGTAATCACTTTTCCAAAGTGCTCAGATAATGTGCGACGACAAATACGTCCTTTCTATCTTTTAAGACGTACACAGATGCATAAGAGATCAAACAAAGCGTATACACACCCTCTTTAAGCGCTGAGACATTGTACCACCATAGCTTTGTCTTTTCGATCTATCTAGACGTTTACCGCACAGTAGGGTCACAACCAAGCGCATATTTAATTCATTTAAGCGCTGAGACGCTGTACGTCAGCAGGGACGTTCTTTCTTTTCTCTTAGACGTGCACAGACGCAATAGGGTCACAACTAAGCATGTCATCACTTTTTCAAAGTGCTCAGATGATGTGCGACGGTCCTTTCTATCTTTTAAATCGTGCACAGATGCATAAAAGTTCAAAGAAAGCGTATACTCACCCTCTCTAAGCTCTGAGACATTGTACCACCATAGCTTTGTCCTTTCAATCTTTCCAGACGTTCACAGGCGCAATAGGGTCACAACCAAGCGCATATTCAATTCATTTAAGCGCTGAGACGCTGTACGTCAGCAGGTACGTCCTTTTTTTCTCTTAGACGTGCACAGACGAAAAAAGGCCACAACGAAGCATGTAATCACTTTTCCAAAGTGGTCAGATAATGTGCGACGACAAATACGTCCTTTCTATCTTTTAAGACGTGCACAGATGCATTGGAGACACAACAAAGCGTATACTCACCCTCTTTAAGAGCCGAGACGTTGTACGACCATGGCTACGTCCTTTCGATCTATCCAGACGTTCACAGACGCAATAGGGCCACAACTAAGCGCATTTTCAGTTCATTTAAGCGCTGAGACGCTGTACGTCAGCAAAAACCTCCTTTCTTTTCTCTTAGACAACAACAGACGAAATAAGGCCACAACTGAGCATGTAATTACTTTTCCAAAGTGCTCAGATTATGTGCGACGACAAATACGTCCTTTCTATCTTTTAGTACGTGCACAGATGCATTAGACACACAACGAAGCGTATACTCATCCTCTTTAAGGGCTGAGACGCTATACGTCAGCAGGTATGTCCTTTCTTTTCTCTTTTACGTGCACAGACGAAAAAAGACCACAACGAAGCATGTAATCATTTTTCCAAAGTGCTCAGATAATGTGCGACGAAAAGTACGTCCTTTCTATCTTTTAAGACGTGCACAGATGCATGGGAGACACAACAAAGCTTATACTCACCCTCTTTAAGCGCTGAGACATTGTATCACCATAGCTTTGTCTTTTCGATCTATCTAGACGTTCACAGCACAGTAGGGTCACAACCAAGCGCATATTTAATTCATTTAAGCGCTGAGACGCTGTACGTCAGCAAGTACGTCCTTTCTTTTCTCTTAAAGATGCACAGACGAAAAATGTCACAACTAAGCATGTAATCAGTGCTCAGATGATGTGCGACGACAAATACATCCTTTCTATCTTTTAAGACGTGCACAGATGCATGGGAGACACAACAAAGCGTATACACACCCTCTTTAAGCGCTGAGACGTTGTACCACCATAGCTACGTTTTTTTATCTATCTAGACATTCACAGACGCAATAGGGTCACAAGAAAGAGCAACTTCAATTCATTTAGGCGCTGGAACGCATAATGTCAGTAGATACGTTTTTTCTATCTTCTAAGACGTGCACAGACGCAATAGGGTCACAACTAAGCATGTAATCACTTTTTCAAAGTGCTCAGATAATGTGCGACGACAAATACGCCCTTTCTATCTTTTAAGACATGCACAGATGCATTGGAAACACAACAAAGCGTATACTCACCCTCTTTAAGCGCTGAGACGTTGTACCACCATAGCTACGTTTTTCTATCTATCTAGACGGTCATAGACGCAATAGGGTCACAAAAAGAGCATCTTCAATTCATTTAAGCGCGGGAACGCTTTATGTCAGCAGATACGTCCTTTCTATCTTCTTAAACGTGCACAGACGAAGAGGCCACAACTTAGCATGTAATTACTTTTCCAAAGTGCTTAAATATATATACGACCATGGCTACGTTTTTCTATCTATCTAGACGTTCATTTTCGCAATAGGGTCACAAAAAAGAGCATCTTCAATTCATTTAGGCGCTGGAACGCATAATGTCAGTAGATACGTTTTTTCTATCTTCTAAGACGTGCACAGACGCAATAGGGTCACAACTAAGCATGTAATCACTTTTTCAAAGTGCTCAGATAATGTGCGACGACAAATACGCCCTTTCTATCTTTTAAGACATGCACAGATGCATTGGAAACACAACAAAGCGTATACTCACCCTCTTTAAGCGCTGAGACGTTGTACCACCATAGCTACGTTTTTCTATCTATCTAGACGGTCATAGACGCAATAGGGTCACAAAAAGAGCATCTTCAATTCATTTAAGCGCGGGAACGCTTTATGTCAGCAGATACGTCCTTTCTATCTTCTTAAACGTGCACAGACGAAGAGGCCACAACTTAGCATGTGATTACTTTTCCAAAGTGCTTAAATAATGGGCGACGACAAATACGCCCTTTTTATCTCTTAAGACTTGCACAGATGCATTACACAACAAAGCGTATACTCACCCCTCTTGAACGAAGAGACGTTGTACGACCATGGCTACGTTTTTCTATCTATCTAGACGTTCATAGTCGCAATAGGGTCACAAAAAAGAGCATCTTCAATTATTTTAGGCGCGGGAACGCTTTATGTCAGCAGATACGTCCTTTCTATCTTCCTAAACGTGCACAGACGAAATAGGGTCACAACTAAGCATGTCATCACTTTTTCAAAGTGCTCGGATGATGTGCGACGGTCCTTTCTATCTTTTAAATCGTGCACAGATGCATAAAAGTTCAAAGAAAGCGTATACTCACCCTCTCTAAGCTCTGAGACATTGTACCACCATAGCTTTGTCCTTTCAATCTTTCCAGACGTTCACAGGCGCAATAGGGTCACAACCAAGCGCATATTCAATTCATTTTAGCGCTGAGACGCTGTACGTCAGCAGGTACGTCCTTTTTTTCTCTTAGACGTGCACAGACGAAAAAAGGCCACAACGAAGCATGTAATCACTTTTCCAAAGTGCTCAGATAATGTGCGACGACAAATACGTCCTTTCTATCTTTTAAGACGTGCACAAATGCATTGGAGACACAACAAAGCGTATACTCACCCTCTTTAAGAGCCGAGACGTTGTACGACCATGGCTACGTCCTTTCGATCTATCCAGACGTTCACAGACGCAATAGGGCCACAACTAAGCGCATTTTCAGTTCATTTAAGCGCTGAGACGCTGTACGTCAGCAGAAACCTCCTTTCTTTTCTCTTTGACAACAACAGACGAAATAAGGCCACAACTAAGCATGTAATTACTTTTCCAAAGTGCTCAGATTATGTGCGACGACAAATACGTCCTTTCTATCTTTTAGTACGTGCACAGAAGCATTAGACACACAACGAAGCGTATACTCATCCTCTTTAAGGGCTGAGACGCTATACGTCAGCAGGTATGTCCTTTCTTTTCTCTTTTACGTGCACAGACGAAAAAAGAACACAACGAAGCATGTAATCATTTTTCCAAAGTGCTCAGATAATGTGCGACGAAAAATACGTCCTTTCTATCTTTTAAGACGTGCACAGATGCATGGGAGACACAACAAAGCTTATACTCACCCTCTTTAAGCGCTGAGACATTGTATCACCATAGCTTTGTCTTTTCGATCTATCTAGACGTTCACAGCACAGTAGGGTCACAACCAAGCGCATATTTAATTCATTTAAGCGCTGAGACGCTGTACGTCAGCAAGTACGTCCTTTCTTTTCTCTTAAAGATGCACAGACGAAAAATGTCACAACTAAGCATGTAATCACTTTTTCAAAGTGCTCAGATGATGTGCGACGACAAATACATCCTTTCTATCTTTTAAGACGTGCACAGATGCATGGGAGACACAACAAAGCGTATACTCACCCTCTTTAAGCGCTGAGACATTCTACCACCATAGCTTTGTCCTTTCAATCTATCTAGACGTCAAAAGGCGCAATAGGGTCACAACCAAGCGCATATTCAATTCATTTAAGCGCTGAGACGCTGTACGTCAGCAGAAACCTCCTTTCTTTTCTCTCAGACGTACACAACCGAAAAAATGCCACAACTCAGCATGTTATAACTTTTCCAAAGTGCTCAGATAATGTGCGACGATAAATACGTCTTTTCTATCTTTTAAGACATGCACAGATGCATTAGAGACACAACAAAGCGTATACGCATCCTCTTTTAGCGCTGATACGTTGTACCACCATAGCTACGTCGTTTCGATTAACCTATACGTTCACAGACGCAATAGGGTCACAAGATAGGGCATCTTCAATTCATTTAAGCGCTGAGACGCTTTATGTCAGCAGATACGTCCTTTCTATCTTCTTGGACGTGCACAGACGCAATAGGATCACAACTAAGTATGTAATCACTTTTCGAAAGTGCTCAGATTATGTGCGACGACGGATATGTCCTTTCTATCTTTTAAGACGTGCACAGATGCATAAGAGACGCAACAAAGCGTATACTCAACCTCTTTTACGGCTGAGACGTTTTACGACCATGGCTATGTCCTTCTGACCTTTCGAGACGTTCACAAACGCAATAGGGTCACAACTAAGCGTATATTTAATTCATTTAAGCGCTAAGACGCTGTATGCCAGCGAATACGTCCTTTCTATACTCTTGAACGTACACAGAGGCAGAAGGGTCACAACAAAGCATGTATACACTCTACAACAGTGCTCAACTTATGTGCGACGACGGATTCGTCCTTTCTATTTTTTAAGACGTGCACAGATGCATTAGAGGCACAACGGAGCATATACTCATCCTCTTTAAGGGCTGAGACGCTGTACGACCATAGCTACGTCTTTTCAATCTGTATAGACGTTCATAGACGCAATAGGGTCACAACAAAGTGCATATTTTCAGCGCTGAGACGCTGTACGTCAGCAGATACGTCCTTTTTAACCTCTTAGACGTGCACAGACGCAATAAGGCCACAACTAAGCATGTAATTACTTTTCCAAAGTGCTCAGATTATGTGCGAGGCCAAGTGCGTCCTTTCTATCGCTTAAGACGTGCACAGATGCATTAGAGACACATGCAAAGCGTATACTCACCCTCTTTAAGCGCTAAGACAATGTTTCTCCATAGGTACGTCCTTTAGATCTTTCTAGACGTTCACAGACGCAATAGGGTCACACCTAAGCACATACTCAATTCATTGAAGCGCTGTGACGCTGTACGTCAGCAGATACGTACTTTTTATTTTGTTAGACGTGAACAGACGCGATAGGCCCACAACTAGGCAAGTAAACAATTTTCCATAGTGCTCAGATGGAGTGCGACGACAGATACGTCTTTTCTATTTCTTAAGACGTGCACAGATGCATTAGAGACACAAGCGTACACTCACCCTCTTTAAGCGGTGTGATTTTGTACCACAATAGCTACGTCTCATAGATCTATCTAGACATTCACAGACGCAAAAGGGTCACAACCAAACGTAAATTCAATTCATCTAAGTGCTGGAACTCTGTACGTCAGCAGATACGTCCTTTCTATCCTCTGAAACGTAAGAGAAAAGAAAAGACGTACCTGCTGACACACAGCGTCTCAGCGCTTCAATAAATTGATTTTTCGCTTTGTTGTGTCCCTATTACGTCTGTGAATGTCTAACTATATTAAAAGGACGTTCCTTTCGTTGTACAGCGTCTATGCTCTTAAAGAGGGTGAGTATACGCTTTGTTGTGTCTCTAATGCATCTGTGTACGTCTCAAGAGCAAGAATGGACGTATCTGTCGTCGCACGTCATCTGAGCACTTTGGAAAACTGATTACAAGCTTGGTTATGGCCTTATTGCGTCTGTGCACGTCTCGGAGGGTAGAAAGGACGTATCTGCTGATGTACAGCGTCTCAGCGCTTAAATGAATTGAATATGGGCTTTGTTGTGACCCTATTGCGTCTATGAACGTCTAGATAGATTGAAAAGACGTGGCTATGGTCGAACAGCGTCTCAGCCCTTGAAGGGGGTGAGCTTTCGCTTTGTTCTGTCTCGAATCTATCTGTGCACGTCTTAAGAGCAAGAAGGGACGTTTCTGTCGTCGCACATCATCTGAGAGCTTTGGAGAAGTTATTACATGCATAGTTGTTGCCCTATTGCATCTGTGCACGTCTGAGAGGACAGAAAGGACATATCTACTGACATACAGCGTCTCAGCGCTTTGAAAATTGGATATGCGCTTAGTTGTGACCCTATTTTGTCTTTGAACATCTAAATATATCGAAAAGACGTAGCTATTGTCGTACAAATTCTTAGCGCTTTGAGAGGGTGAACATACGCTGTGCACGTCTTAAGAGATAGAAAAGACGTATCTGTCGTCGCACATAATCTGAGAACTTTGGAAAAGTGATTACATGCTTTTTTGTTGCCCTATTGCGTCTGTGCACGTCTTAGAGGATAGAAATGACGTATCTGCTGATGTTCAGCGTCTCAGCTCCTCAATGAACAGAATATGCGCTTAGTTGTGACCCTATTACGTCTGTGAACGTCTCGATAGATCGAAAGAGCGTAGCTATAGTCGCACAACGTTTTGGCGCGTAAAGAGGGTGAGTATACGCTTTGTTGTGTCTCTAATGCATCTGTGCACGTCTTAAGAGATAGAAAGGACGTATCTGTCGTCGCACATCATCTGAGCATTTTGTAAAGTGGTTACATGCTTAGTTGCGGCCTTATTGCGTCTGTGTACGTTAAAGAGGATAGAAAAGACATATCTGCTGACGTACAGCGTGTCAGCGCTATAATCAATTGAATGTACGCTTTGTTGTGGCCCTATTGCCTCTGTGTACGTCTAGATAGCTCGGAAGAACGAAGCTATGGTTGTACAATCTCTTAGCGCTGAAAGAGGGGGAGTATACGCTTTGTTCTGTGTTTAATGCATCTGTGCACGCCTTAAGAGCAAGAAAGGACGTATCTGTCGTCGCACATTTTCATGAGCACTTTGGAAAAGTATTTACATGCTTAGTTGTGGCCCTATTGCGTCTGTGCACGTCTAAGAGGATAGAAAGGACGTATCTGCTGACGTTCAGCGTCTCGGCGCTCAAATGAATTGAATATGCGCTTTGTTGTGACCCTATTGCTTCTGTGATCGATATAATAGATCGAAAGAACGTAGCTATGGCCGAACAACGTCTCAGCTCTTAAAGAGGGTGAGTATACGCTTTGTTGTGTCGACAATGCATCGCTATACGTCTTAAGAGCAAGAAAGGACGTATCTGTCGTCGCACTTTATCTGAGCACTTTGGAAAAGTGACTGAATGCATAGTTGTTGCCCTTTTGCGTCTGTGCACGTCTAAGAGTATAGAAAGGACGTATCTGCTGACGTTCAGCGTCTCAGCTCCAAAATGAATTGGATATGCGCTTGGTTGTGACCCTTTTACGTCTATGAACGTCTTGATAGATCGAAAGAACGTAGTTAAACTCATACAACGTCTGAGCTTAAAGAGGTTAAGTTTACGCTTTGGTGTATCTCAAATGCATCTGTGCACGTTTATGATGATAGAAAGAACGTATCTGCTGACGTTCAGCGTCTCAGCTCTTGAATGTATTGAGCATGCGTTTAGTTGTGGCCTTTTTGCGTCTGTGAACGTCTAAACAGATTAAAAGTACGTAGCTGTGGTCATACAGCGTCTTAGCCCTTAAAGAGGGTAATTATACGCTTTGTTCATTCTCCAATGCATCTGTACACGTCTCGAGAGCATGAAAGGACGTATCCTTCGTCGCACATTAATCTGAGCACTTCCGAAAATTAATTACATGCTTAATTGTTGTCCAGTTGCGTCTGTGCACGTCTTAAAGGATAGAAAAGACGTATCTGCTGACATACAGCTTCTCAGCGCTTGAATAAATGGAATATGCACTTAGTTGTGACCCTATTGCGTCTTTGAACGTCTCGATAGATCGAAAGGACGTGGCTATGACTGTACAATGTTTTAGCGCTTAAAGAGAAGAGGGTGAGTATACGCTTTGGTGTGTCTCGAATGCATCTGTACACGTCTTAAGAGGGAGAAAGGACGTATCTGTCGTCGTACATCATCTGAGTACTTTGGAAAAGTGATTGAATGCTTAGTTGTTGCCCTATTGCGTGTGTGCACATATAAGAGTATAGAAAGGACGTACCTGCTGGCGTACAGCGTCTCAGCTCTTGAATGAATTGAACATGCGCTTATTTGTGACCTTTCGCGTCTGTAATGGTCTTGATAGATCGAAAGAACGTAGCTATAGTCGTGCAACGTCTTGGCGCTCAAAGAGGGTGAGTATACGCTTTGTTCTGAGTCTAACGCATCTGTGCACGTCTTTAGAGATAGAAAGGACGTATCTGTAGTCGCACATCATCTGAGCACTTTATAAAGTGGTTACATGCTTAGTTGTGGCCTCATTGCGTCTGTGTACGCTAAAGAGGATAGAAAAGACGTATCTGCTGACGTTCAGCGTCTCAGCGCTATAATGAATTGAATGTACGCTTTGTTGTGGCCCTATTGCGTCTGTGAACGTCTAGATAGATCCAAAGAACGTAGCGATGGTCGTACAACGTCTCTGCCCTTACAAAGGGGGAGAATACATTTTGTTCTGTCTCTAATGCATCTGTGCACGTCTTAAGAGGGAGAAAGGACGTATCTGTCGTCGTACATTATCTGAGCACTTAAAAAAAGTGATTACTTGCTTAGTTGTGGCCCTATTGCGTCTTTGCACGTCTAAAAGGATAGAAAGGACGTATCTGCTGACGTTTAGCGTCTCGGCACCTCAATGAATTGAATATGCTCTTAGTTGTGACACTATTGCGTCTGTGAACGTCTAGATAGATCCAAAGGACGTAACTATGGTTGTACAATATCTCATCGCCTAAAGAGGGTTAGTGTACGCTTTGGTGTGTCTCAAATGCAACTGTGCACGTCTAAGAGGATTGAAAAGATGTATCTGCTGACATACAGCGTCTCAGCTCTTGAATGTATTGAAAATGCGCTTAGATGTGGCCTTATTGCGTCTGTGAACGTCTAGACCGATTGGAAGAACGTAGCTATGGTCGTACAACGTCTGTTCCCTTAAAAAAGGTGAGTATACAATCTGTTCCGTCTTCAATGCATTTGTGCACGTCTTAATAGAGAGAAAGCACGATCTTTCGTCGCACATTAATCTGAGCACTTGGGAAAAGTAATTACATGCATAGTTGTTTCCTTATTGCGTGCACGTCTAAGAGGATAGAAAGGACGTATCTGCTGGTTTAAAGCATCTCACGCTTAAATGAATTGAATATGCGCTTAGTTGTGACTCTATTGCGTCTGTGAACGTCTAGATAGATCGAAAGGACATAGCTATAGTCGTGCAACGTCTTAGCGCTTAAAGAGGGTGAGTATACGCTTTCATCTGCGTATAATACATCTGTACACGTATTAAGAGAATTAAAGACGTATCTGTCGTCGCACATGATCTGAGCACTGTATAAAGTGATAACATGCTCAGTTGTGGCCCTATTGCGTCTCTGCACGTCTAAGAGGATTGAAAAGACGTATCTGCTGATATACAGCGTCTCAGTGTTAAGATGATTTTATTTGCGCTTAGTTGTGACCTATTTCGTCTGTGAACGTCTAGATAGATTAAAAGTACGTAGCTATGGTTGCACAGCCTCTCAGCCCTTAAAAAGGGTGGGTTTACGCTTTGTTCCATCTCTAATGCATCTGTGCACGTCATGAGAGAGAGAACGGACGTATCAGTTGTCGGACATTAATCTGAGCACTATGGAAAAGTAATTACATGTTTAGTTGTGTTTTTTTTGCGTCACTTTAGTCTGAGAGAATAGAAAGGATGCATCTGCTGACGTACAGCGTCTCAGCGCTTAAATGAATTGAATATGCGCTTTGTTGTGGCCTTAATTCGTCTATGAACGTCTAGATAAATTAAAAGGACGTAGCTATGGCTGTACAGCGTCTCAGCCCTTATAGAGGGGGAGTATATGCTTTGTTGTGTCTCGAATGCATCTGTGCATGTCTTAAGAGATAGAAAAGACGTATCTGTCGTCGCACATCATCTGAGCACTTTGGAAAAGTGATTACATGCATAGTTGTTGCCCTGTTGCGTGTGTGCACGTCTAAGAGGATAGAAAAGATGTATCTGCTGACATACAGCGTCTCAGCTCTTGAATGTATTGAAAATGCGCTTAGTTGTGGCCTTATTGCGTCTGTGAACGTCTAGACCGATTGGAAGAACGTAGCTATGGTCGTACAACGTCTGTTCCCTTAAAAAAGGTGAGTATACAATCTGTTCCGTCTTCAATGCATTTGTGCACGTCTTAATAGAGAGAAAGCACGATCTTTCGTCGCACATTAATCTGAGCACTTGGGAAAAGTAATTACATGCATAGTTGTTTCCTTATTGCGTGCACGTCTAAGAGGATAGAAAGGACGTATCTGCTGGTTTAAAGCATCTCACGCTTAAATGAATTGAATATGCGCTTAGTTGTGACTCTATTGCGTCTGTGAACGTCTAGATAGATCGAAAGGACATAGCTATAGTCGTGCAACGTCTTAGCGCTTAAAGAGGGTGAGTATACGCTTTCATCTGCGTATAATACATCTGTACACGTATTAAGAGAATTAAAGACGTATCTGTCGTCGCACATGATCTGAGCACTGTATAAAGTGATAACATGCTCAGTTGTGGCCCTATTGCGTCTCTGCACGTCTAAGAGGATTGAAAAGACGTATCTGCTGATATACAGCGTCTCAGTGTTTAGATGATTTTATTTGCGCTTAGTTGTGACCTATTTCGTCTGTGAACGTCTAGATAGATTAAAAGTACGTAGCTATGGTTGCACAGCCTCTCAGCCCTTAAAAAGGGTGGGTTTACGCTTTGTTCCATCTCTAATGCATCTGTGCACGTCATGAGAGAGAGAACGGACGTATCAGTTGTCGGACATTAATCTGAGCACTATGGAAAAGTAATTACATGTTTAGTTGTGTTTTTTTTGCGTCACTTTAGTCTGAGAGAATAGAAAGGATGCATCTGCTGACGTACAGCGTCTCAGCGCTTAAATGAATTGAATATGCGCTTTGTTGTGGCCTTATTTCGTCTATGAACGTCTAGATAAATTAAAAGGACGTAGCTATGGCTGTACAGCGTCTCAGCCCTTATAGAGGGGGAGTATATGCTTTGTTGTGTCTCGAATGCATCTGTGCATGTCTTAAGAGATAGAAAAGACGTATCTGTCGTCGCACATCATCTGAGCACTTTGGAAAAGTGATTACATGCATAGTTGTTGCCCTGTTGCGTGTGTGCACGTCTAAGAGGATAGAAAAGATGTATCTGCTGACATACAGCGTCTCAGCTCTTGAATGTATTGAAAATGCGCTTAGTTGTGGCCTTATTGCGTCTGTGAACGTCTAGACCGATTGGAAGAACGTAGCTATGGTCGTACAACGTCTGTTCCCTTAAAAAAGGTGAGTATACAATCTGTTCCGTCTTCAATGCATTTGTGCACGTCTTAATAGAGAGAAAGCACGATCTTTCGTCGCACATTAATCTGAGCACTTGGGAAAAGTAATTACATGCATAGTTGTTTCCTTATTGCGTGCACGTCTAAGAGGATAGAAAGGACGTATCTGCTGGTTTAAAGCATCTCACGCTTAAATGAATTGAATATGCGCTTAGTTGTGACTCTATTGCGTCTGTGAACGTCTAGATAGATCGAAAGGACATAGCTATAGTCGTGCAACGTCTTAGCGCTTAAAGAGGGTGAGTATACGCTTTCATCTGCGTATAATACATCTGTACACGTATTAAGAGAATTAAAGACGTATCTGTCGTCGCACATGATCTGAGCACTGTATAAAGTGATAACATGCTCAGTTGTGGCCCTATTGCGTCTCTGCACGTCTAAGAGGATTGAAAAGACGTATCTGCTGATATACAGCGTCTCAGTGTTTAGATGATTTTATTTGCGCTTAGTTGTGACCTATTTCGTCTGTGAACGTCTAGATAGATTAAAAGTACGTAGCTATGGTTGCACAGCCTCTCAGCCCCTAAAAGAGTGGGTTTACGCTTTGTTCCATCTCTAATGCATCTGTGCACGTCATGAGAGAGAGAACGGACGTATCAGTTGTCGGACATTAATCTGAGCACTATGGAAAAGTAATTACATGCTTAGTTGTGGTTTTTTTGCGTCACTTTAGTCTGAGAGAATAGAAAGGATGCATCTGCTGACGTACAGCGTCTCAGCGCTTAAATGAATTGAATATGCGCTTTGTTGTGGCCTTATTTCGTCTATGAACGTCTAGATAAATTAAAAGGACGTAGCTATGGCTGTACAGCGTCTCAGCCCTTATAGAGGGGGAGTATATGCTTTGTTGTGTCTCGAATGCATCTGTGCATGTCTTAAGAGATAGAAAAGACGTATCTGTCGTCGCACATCATCTGAGCACTTTGGAGAAGTGATTACATGCTTAGTTGTGACCCTATTGCGTTTTGCACGTCCAAGAGGATAGAAAGGACGTATCTGCTGACGTACAGCGTCTCAGCGCTTAATTGAATTAAATATGCGCTTGGTTGTGACCCTATTGCGCCTGTGAACGTCTAGATAGATTGAAAGGACAAAGCAATGGTGGTACAATGTCTCAGCGCTTAAAGAAGGTGAGTATACGCTTTGTTGGATCTCTAATGCATCTGTGCACGTCTTAAAAGATAGAAAGGACGTATCCGTCGTCTCACATCATCTAAGCACTTTTGTAAAGTTATAACATGCTTGGTTGTGACCCTATTGCGTCCGCGCACGACTAAGAGGATAGAAACGACGTATCTGCTGACGTACAGCGTCTCAGCGCATTAATGAAACGATCAATGCTTAGCTGTGATCCTATTGCGTCTGTGAGCGTCTAGATAGATTGAAAGGACGTAGCTATGGTCGTACAACGTCTCAGCTCTTAAAGGGGGTGAGTATATGCTTTGTTGTGTCTCTAAATCATCTGTGCACTTCGTAAGAACTAGAAAGGACGTATCTGTTGTCGCACATCTTCTTAGCACTTTTGTAAAGTGATTACATGCTTCGTTGTGGCCGTTTTTTGTCTGTGCACGTTTAAGAGAAAAGAAAGGACGTACCTGCTGACGTACAGCGTCTTAGCGCTTAAATGAATTGAATATGCGCTTGGTTGTGACCCTATTGTGCCTGTGAACATCTAGATAGATTGAAAGGACGTAAAAATGGTCGTACAACGTCTCAGCGCTAAAAGAGGGTGAGTTTACGCTTTGTCGGATCTATAATGCAACTGTGCAAGTCTTTAGAGATAGAAAGGACGTATTTGTCGTCGCACATAATCTGAGCCCTTTGGAAAAGTAATTACATGCTTAGTTGGGGCCTTATTTCGTCTGTGCACGTCTAAGAGAAAAAAAGGACGTATCTGCTGACGTACAGCGTCTCAGCGTTTAAATGAATTGAAAAAGCGCGAAGTTGTGACCCTATTGCGTCTGTGAACGTCTAGATAGATTGAAAGGACGTAGTCAGGATTGTATAACGTCTCTGCGCTTTAAGAGGGTGAGTATACGCTTTGTTCTGTGTTTAATACATATGTGCACGTCTTGAGAGAGAAAGGATGTATCTGTCGTCGCACTTCATCTGAGCACTTTATGAAGTGGTTACATGCTTAGTTGTGGCCTTATTGTGTCTGTATACGCTAAAGAGGATAGAAAGGGCGTATCTGCTGACGTGCAGCGTCTCAGCGCTTGAATGAATTGAATATGCGCTTAGTTGTGACCCTATTGCGTCTGTAAACGTTATGACAGATCGAAAGAACGTAGCTATAATCGTCAGCGTCTCAGCCCTTAATGAGGGTGAGTATACGCTTTGTTGTGTCTCAAATGTATCGGTGTACGTCTCAAGTGCAAGAAAGGACGTATCTGTCGTCGCACATCATCTGAGCACTTGGTAAAAGTAATAACATGCTTAGTTGTTGCCTTGTTGCGTCTCTTCACGTCTAAGAGGATAGGAAGGACGTATCTGCTGACGTACAGCTTCTCAGCTCTTGAATAAATTGAATATGCGCTTAGTTGTGACCCTATTGCGTCTGTGCACGTCTTAGAAGGCAGAAAGGACGTATCTGCTGACATAAAGCTATCCAGCGCCTAATTGAATTGAAGATGCCCAGTTTCGTGACCCTATTGCGTCTGTGAACGTCAAGAAAAATCGAAAGTACGTAGCCGTGGTCGTATAACGTCTCTGTGCTTAAAGAGGGTAAGTATACGTTTTGTTGAATCCCTAATGCATGTGCGCAAGTCTTAAAAGAAAGAAAGGACGTATCCGTCGTCGCACATCATCTGAGCACTTTTGTTAAGTGATTACATACTTAGTTGTGACCCTATTACGCCTGTGCACGTCTAAGAGGATAGAAAGGACTTATCTGCTGACGTACAGCGTCTCAGCGCTTTAATGAAACGATTAATGTTTAGCTGTGACCCTGTTGCGTCTGTGAACATCTAAAAAGATCAAAAAGACGTAGCTATGGTCGTACAACGTCTCAGCGCTTAATGAGGGTGAGTATATGCTTTGTTGTGTCTCTATTGCATCTGTGCACGTCGTAAAAGCTAGAAAGGACGTATTTGTCGTCCCACGTCATCTGAGCACTTTTTATGAAGTGAATACATGCTTAGTTGTCACCTTATTGCGTCTATGCACCTCAAAGAGGATAGAAAGGACGTATCGGCAGAAGTACAGCGTCTTAGCGCTTAAATGATTTCAATATACGCTTAGTTGTGACCCTATTGCGTCTGTGAAAATCTAGATAGATCAAAAAGACGTAGCTTTGGTCGTACAACGTCTCAGCCCTAATGAGGGTGAGGATATGTTTTGTTGTGTCTCTAATGCATCTGTGCACTTCGTTAGAGCTAGAAAGAACGTATGTGTCGTCGCTCATAATCTGAGCATTTTGGAAAAGTGATTACATGCTTCGTTGTGACCCTATTGCGTCTTTGCACGTTCAAGAGGATAGAAAGGACGTATCTGCCGGCGTCCAGCGTCTCAGCGCTTCAATGATTTGAATATGCGCTTTGTTGTGACCATATTGCGTCTGTGAACACCTAGATAGATCAAAAAGACGTAGCTATGGTCGTACAACGTCTCAGCCCTTAAGAGGATGAATATATGCTTTGTTTTGTCTCTAATGCATCTGTGCACGTCTTAAGAGATAAAAAGGACGTATTTGTCGTCGCACATAATCTGAGCACTTATGAAAAGTGATTAAATGCTTAGTTGTGGTCTTATTTCGTCTGTGCACGTCTAAGAGCAAAGAAAGAACGTTCCTGCTGACGTTTAGCGTCTCAGCGCTTAAAAAAATTGAATATACGATTAGCTGTGACACTATTGCGTCTATGAACGTCTAGGAAAATCGAAAACACGTAGCTATGGTGGTACAACGTCTAAGCCCCTAAAGAGGATAAGTATATGCTTTGTTTAAGAGCTGAGACGTTGTACGACCATAGCTCTGTCTTTTTGATCTTTCTAGATGTTCACAGACGCAATAGGGTCACAGCTTAACATTAATCGTTTCATTAAAGCGCTGAGACGCTGTACGTCAGCAGATACGTCCTTTCTATCCTCTTAGACGTGCACAGGCGTAATAGGGTCACAACTAAGCATGTAATCACTTTACAAAAGTGCTCAGATGATGTGCGACGACGGATACGTCCTTTCTTTTTTTTAAGACTTGCGCACATGCATTAGAAAATCAACAAAGCGTACACTCACCCTCTTTAAGCGCAGAGACGTTATACGACCACGGCTACGTCCTTTCGATCTATCTAGACGTTCACAGACGCAATAGGGTCACAACCAAGCGCATTTTCAATTCTTTTGAGCGCTAAGACGCTGTACTTCTGCCGATACGTCCTTTCTATCCTCTTTGAGGTGCGTAGACGCAATAGGGTGACAACGAAGTATGTATGCACTTCACAAAAGTGCTCAGATTATGTGCGACGACAAATACGTCTTTTCTATCTTTTAAGACTTGCACAGATGCATAAAAGATCAAACAAAATGTATACTCACCCTCTGATAGCGCTGAGACGTTGTACCACCATATCTGTGTCTTTTCGATCTATTTAGACGTTCACAGCACAGTAGGGTCACAACCAAGCGCATCTTTAATTCATTTAAGCGCTGAGACGGTGTACGTCAGCAGGTACGTCCTTTCTTTTCTCTTAGACGTGCACAGACGAAATAAGACCATAACTGAGCCTGTAATCACTTTTCAAAAGTGCTCAGATAATGTGCGACAAGATATATAATGTTTTAAGACGTGCACAGATGCATTGGAGACACAACAAAGCGTATACTCACCCTCTTAAAGCCCTAAGAGGTTTTACCACCATAGCTACGTTTTTTGTTTTATCTATATAGACGTTCACAGACGCAATAGGGTCATAACTTAGCGCTTTTTTAATTCATTTGGGCGCTGGAGCGCTTTATATCAGCAGATACGTCCTTTCTATCTTCTTAGACGTGCACAGACGAAATAGGGTCACAACTAAGCATGTAATCAATGTTTCAAATTGCTCAGATTATGTGCGACGACAGATACGTCCTTTCTATCTTTTGAAACGTGCACAGATGCATTAGAGACACAACAGAGCGTGTACGCCCCCTCTTTAAGCGCTTAGACGTTGTACCACCATAGCTACGTGTTTTCGATCTTCCTAGACGTTATAGACGCAATAGTGTCACAGCTAATCGTATTTTCAATTTATTAAAGCGCTGAGACGCTGTACGTCAGCAGGAACGTCCTTTCTATCCTCTTAGTCGGGCGCAGACGCAATAGGGTCACAACTAAGCATGGAATCACTTTACAAAAGTGCTCAGATGATGTGCGACGACACATACGTCCTTTCTAGCTCTTACGAAGTGCACATATGCATTAAAGACACAACAAAGCATATACTCACCCTCTTTAAGTGCTGAGACGTTGAACGACCATAGCTACGTCATTTTGATCTATTTTAATGTTCACAGACGCAATAGGGTCACATCTAAGCGTAAATTCAGTTCATTAAAGCGCTGAGACGCTGTACGTCAGCAGATACGTCCTTTCTATTTTCTTAGACGTGCGCGGACGCAATAGGGTCACAACCAAGCATGTAATCACTTTTCATAAGTGCTGAGATTATGTGCGACGACAAATACGTCATTTTCATCTCTTAAGACTTGCACAGATGCATTATAGATACAACAAAGCGTATACTCACCCTCTTTAAGAGCTGAGACGTTGTACGACCATAGCTACGTTTTTTTTTATCTATCTATACGTTCACAGACGCAATAGGGTCACAAGAAAGAGCATCTTCAATTCATTTAGGCGCTGGAACGATTTACGTTCAGCAGATACGTCCTTTCTATCTTCTTAGACGTGCAAAGACGAAATAGGGTCACAACTAAGCATGTAATCAATTTTTCAAAGTGCTCAGATTATGTGCGACGACAGATACGTCCTTTCTATCTTTTGAAACGTGCACAGATGCATTAAAGACACAACAGAGCGTGTACACCCCCTCTTTAAGCGCTTAGACGTTGTACCACCATAGCTACGTGTTTTCGATCTTCCTAGACGTTCTTAGACGCAATAGTGTCACAGCTAATCGTATATTCAATTTTTTTAAGCGCTGAGACGCTAAACGTCAACAGGAACGTTCTTTCTTTGCTCTTAGACGTGCACAGACGAAATAAGACAACAACTAAGCATTTAATCACTTTCATAAGTGCACAGATTATGTGCGACGACAAATACGTCCTTTCTATCTCTTAAGACGTGCACAGATGCATTAGAGACAAAACAAAGCATATATTCATCCTCTTAAGGGGCTGAGACGTTGTACGACCATAGCTACGTCTTTTTGATTTATCTAGGTGTTCACAGACGCAATATGGTCACAACAAAGCGCATATTCAAATCATTGAAGCGCTGAGACGCTGGACGCCGGCAGATACGTCCTTTCTATCCTCTTAGACGTGCGCGGACGCAATAGGGTCACAACCAAGCATGTAATCACTTTTCATAAGTGCTGAGATTATGTGCGACGACAAATACGTCATTTTCATCTTTTAAGACTTGCACAGATGCATTATAGATACAACAAAGCGTATACTCACCCTCTTTAAGAGCTGAGACGTTGTACGACCATAGCTACGTTTTTTTATTATCTATCTATACGTTCACAGACGCAATAGGGTCACAAGAAAGAGCATCTTCAATTCATTTAGGCGCTGGAACGCTTTACGTTCAGCAGATACGTCCTTTCTATCTTCTTAGACGTGCAAAGGCACAATAGGGTCACAACTAAGCATGAAATCAATTTTTCAAAGTGCTCAGATTATGTGCGACGACAGATACGTCCTTTCTATCTTTTGAAACGTGCACAGATGCATTAAAGACACAACAGAGCGTGTACACCCCTCTTTAAGCGCTTAGACGTTGTACCACCATAGCTACGTGTTTTCGATCTTCCTAGACGTTCTTAGACGCAATAGTGTCACAGCTAATCGTATATTCAATTTTTTAAGCGCTGAGACGCTAAACGTCAACAGGAACGTTCTTTCTTTGCTCTTAGACGTGCACAGACGAAATAAGACAACAACTAAGCATTTAATCACTTTTCATAAGTGCACAGATTATGTGCGACGACAAATACGTCCTTTTTATCTCTTAAGACGTGCACAGATGCATTAGAGACAAAACAAAGCATATATTCATCCTCTTAAGGGGCTGAGACGTTGTACGACCATAGCTACGTCTTTTTGATTTATCTAGGTGTTCACAGACGCAATATAGTCACAACAAAGCGCATATTCAAATCATTGAAGCGCTGAGACGCTGGACGCCGGCAGATACGTCCTTTCTATCCTCTTAGACGTGCGCGGACGCAATAGGGTCACAACCAAGCATGTAATCACTTTTCATAAGTGCTGAGATTATGTGCGACGACAAATACGTCATTTTCATCTTTTAAGACTTGCACAGATGCATTATAGATACAACAAAGCGTATACTCACCTCTTTAAGAGCTGAGACGTTGTACGACCATAGCTACGTTTTTTTATTATCTATCTATACGTTCACAGACGCAATAGGGTCACAAGAAAGAGCATCTTCAATTCATTTAGGCGCTGAAACGCTTTACGTTCAGCAGATACGTCCTTTCTATCTTCTTAGACGTGCATAGACGCAATATGGTCACAACTAAGCATGTAATCACTTTACAAAAGTGCTCAGATGATGTGCGACGACGGATACGTCCTTTCTTTTTTTAAGACTTGCGCACATGCATTAGAAAATCAACAAAGCGTATACTCACCCTCTTTAAGCGCAGAGACGTTATACGACCACGGCTACGTCCTTGTCGATTTATCTAGACGTTCACAGACGCAATAGGGTCACAACCAAGCGCATTTTCAATTCTTTTGAGCGCTAAGACGCTGTACTTCTGCCGATACGTCCTTTCTATCCTCTTTGAGGTGCGTAGACGCAATAGGGTCACAACTATGCATGTAATCACTTTACAAAAGTGCTCAGATAATGTGCGACGACACATACGTCTCTCTAGCTCTTACGAAGTGCACATATGCATTAAAGACACAACAAAGCATATACTCACCCTCTTTAAGTGCTGAGACGTTGAACGACCATAGCTACGTCATTTTGATCTATCTAAATGTTCACAGACGCAATAGGGTCACATCTAAGCGTAAATTCAGTTCATTAAAGCGCTGAAACGCTGTACGTCAGCAGATACGTCCTTTCTATTTTCTTAGACGTGCGCGGACGCAATAGGGTCACAACCAAGCATGTAATCACTTTTCATAAGTGCTGAGATTATGTGCGACGACAAATACGTCATTTTCATCTCTTAAGACTTGCACAGATGCATTATAGATACAACAAAGCGTATACTCACCCTCTTTAAGAGCTGAGACGTTGTACGACCATAGCTACGTTTTTTTATTATCTATCTATACGTTCACAGACGCAATAGGGTCACAAGAAAGAGCATCTTCAATTCATTTAGGCGCTGGAACGCTTTACGTTCAGCAGATACATCCTTTCTATCTTTTGAAACGTGCACAGATGCATTAAAGACACAACAGAGCGTGTACACCCCTCTTTAAGCGCTTAGACGTTGTACCACCATAGCTACGTGTTTTCGATCTCCCTAGACGTTCTTAGACGCAATAGTGTCACAGCTAATCGTATATTCAAATTTTTTAAGCGCTGAGACGCTAAACGTCAACAGGAACGTTCTTTCTTTGCTCTTAGACGTGCACAGACGAAATAAGACAACAACTAAGCATTTAATCACTTTTCATAAGTGCACAGATTATGTGCGACGACAAATACGTCCTTTCTATCTCTTAAGACGTGCACAGATGCATTAAAGACAAAACAAAGCATATATTCATCCTCTTAAGGGGCTGAGACGTTGTACGACCATAGCTACATCTTTTTGATTTATCTAGGTGTTCACAGACGCAATATGGTCACAACAAAGCGCATATTCAAATCATTGAAGCGCTGAGACGCTGGACGCCGGCAGATACGTCCTTTCTATCCTCTTAGACGTGCGCGGACGCAATAGGGTCACAACCAAGCATGTAATCACTTTACAAAAGTGCTTAGATGATGTGCGACGACGGATACGTCCTTTCTAGCTTTTGAGACTTGGACAGATGCATTAGAGATCCAACAAAGCGTATACTCACCCTCTGAAAGGGCTGGGATGCTTTACGACCATACCTACGTTCTTTCGATCTATCAAGACGTTCACAGACGCAATAGGGTCACAACTAAGCGCATATTCAATTCATTCAAGAGCTGAGAAGCTGTACGTCAGCAGATACGTCCTTCCTATCCTCTTAGACGTGAAGAGACGCAACAAGGCAACCACTAAGCATGTTATTACTTTTACCAAGTGCTCAGATGATGTGCGACGACAGATACGTCCCTTCTTGCACTTGAGACGTACACCGATACATTTGAGACACAACAAAGCGTATACTCACCCTCTTTAAGGGCTGAGACATTGACGATTATAGCTACGTTTTTTCGATCTGTCATAACGTTTACAGACGCAATAGGGTCACAACTAAGCGCATATTCAAATCATTTTAGCGCTGAGACGCTGCACGTCAGCAGATACTCCCTTTCTATCCTCTTTAGCGTATACAGACACAATACGGCCACAACTAAGCATGTAACCACTTTATAAAGTGCTCAGGTGATGTGCGACGACAGATACGTCCTTTCTCTCTCAAGACGTGCACAGATGTATTAAACACAGAACAAAGCGTATACTCACCCTTTTAAAGCGCAGAGACGTTATACAACCATGGCTACGTCCTTTCAATCTATCTAGACGTTCACAGACGCAATAGGATCACAACTTCGCGCTTTTTCAATTCATTTAAGCGCTGAGACGCTGTACGTCTGCAGATACGCCCTTTCTATCTTCTTAGACGTGCAAAGACACAATAGGGTCACAACTAAGCATGTAATCAATTTTTCAAAGTGCTCAGATTATGTGCGACGACAGATACGTCCTTTCTATCTTTTGAAACGTGCACAGATGCATTAGAGACACAACAAAGCATATACTCATCCTCTTTAGGGGCTTAGACGTTGTACCACCATAGCTACGTGTTTTCGATCTTCCTAGACGTTAATAGACGCAATAGTGTCACAGCTAAGCGTATTTTCAATTAATTTAAGCGCTGAGACGCTAAACGTCAGCAGGAACGTTCTTTCTTTGCTCTTAGACGTGCACAGACGAAATAAGACCACAACTAAGCATCTAATCACTTTTCATAAGTGCTCAGATTATGTGCGACGACAAATACGTCCTTTTTATCTCTTAAGACGTGCCCAGATGCATTAGAGACAAATCAAAGCATATATTCATCCTCTTAAGGGGCTGAGACGTTGTACGACCATAGCTACGTCTTTTTGATCTATCTAGGTGTTCACAGACGCAATATGGTCACAACAAAGCGCATATTCAAATCATTGAAGCGCTGAGACGCTGGACGCCGACAGATACGTCCTTTCTATCCTCTTAGACGTGCGCGGACGCAATAGGGTCACAACCAAGCATGTAATCACTTTACAAAAGTGCTTAGATGATGTGCGACGACGGATACGTCCTTTTTAGCTTCCGAGACTTGCACAGATGCATTAGAGATCCAACAAAGCGTATACTCACCCTCTGAAAGGGCTGGGATGCTTTACGACCATACCTACGTTCTTTCGATCTATCAAGACGTTCACAGACGCAATAGGGTCACAACTAAGCGCATATTCAATTCATTCAGGAGCTGAGACGCTGTACGTCAGCAGATACTTCTTTTCTATCTTCTTAGACGTGCAAAGACACAATAGGGTCACAACTTTGCATGTAATCAATTTTTCAAAGTGCTCAGATTATGTGCGACGACAGATACGTCCTTTCTATCTTTTGAAACGTGCACAGATGCATTTGGGACACAACAAAGGGTGAATATATGCTTTGTTGTGTCTCTAATGCATCTGTGCACGTCGTAAAAGCTAGAAAGGACGTATTTGTCGTCCCACGTCATCTGAGCACTTTTGGGAAGTGAATACATACTTAGTTGTCACCCTATTGCGTCTACGCACCTCAAAGAGGATAGAAAGGACGTATCGGCAGAAGTACAGCGTCTCAGCGCTTAAATGATTTCAATATACGCTTAGTTGTGACCCGATTGCGTCTGTAAAAATCTAGATAGATCAAAAAGACGTAGCTTTGGTCGTACAACGTCTCAGCTCTTAATGAGGGTGAGTATATGCTTTGTTGTGTCTCTAATGCATCTGTGTACTTCGTTTAAGCTAGAAAGGACGTATGTGTCGTCGCACATCATTACAGCACTTTTGTAAAGTGATTACATGCTTAGTTGTGACCTTATTGCGTCTTTGCACGTCCAAGAGGATAGAAAAAACGTATCCGCCGACGTACAGCGTCTCAGCGCTTTAATGAATTGAATATGCGCTTGGTTGTGACACTATTGCGTCTATGAACGTCTAGGAAGATCGAAAACACGTAGCTATGGTGGTACAACGTCTAAGCGCTTAAAGAGGGGGCGTACACGCTCTGTTGTGTCTCTAATGCATCTGTGCACGTTTCAAAAGATAGAAAGGACGTATCTGTCGTCGCACATAATCTGAGCAATTTGAAAAATTGATTACATGCTTAGTTGTGACCCTATTTCGTCTGTGCACGTCTAAGAAGATAGAAAGGACGTATCTGCTGATATAAAGCGCTCCAGCGCCCAAATGAATTAAAAAAGCGCTAAGTTATCACCCTATTGCGTCTGTGAACGTCTATATAGATAAAAAAAAACGTAGCTATGGTGGTACAACGTCTCAGCGCTTTAAGAGGGTGAGTATACGCTTTGTTGTGTCTCCAATGCATCTGTGCACGTCTTAAAACATTGAAAGGACATATATCTTGTCCCACATTATCTGAGCACTTTTGAAAAGTGATTACAGGCTCAGTTATGGTCTTGTTTCGTCTGTGCACGTCTAAGAGAAAAGAAAGGACGTACCTGCTGACGTACACCGTCTCAGCGCTTAAATGAATTAAAGATGCGCTTGGTTGTGACCCTACTGTGCTGTGAACGTCTAAATAGATCGAAAAGACACAGATATGGTGGTACAACGTCTCAGCACTATCAGAGGGTGAGTATACACTTTGTTTGATCTTTTATGCATCTGTGCAAGTCTTAAAAGATAGAAAAGACGTATTTGTCGTCGCACATAATCTGAGCACTTTTGTGAAGTGCATACATACTTAGTTGTCACCCTATTGCGTCTACGCACCTCAAAGAGGATAGAAAGGACGTATCGGCAGAAGTACAGCGTCTCAGCGCTTAAATGATTTCAATATACGCTTAGTTGTGACCCGATTGCGTCTGTAAAAATCTAGATAGATCAAAAAGACGTAGCTTTGGTCGTACAACGTCTCAGCTCTTAATGAGGGTGAGTATATGCTTTGTTGTGTCTCTAATGCATCTGTGCACTTCGTTAGAGCTAGACAGGACGTATGTGTCGTCGCACATCATCTTAGCACTTTGGAAAAGTGATTACATGCATAGTTGTTGCCCTATTGCGTGTGTGTACGTCTAAGAGGATAGAAAAGACGTATCTGCTGATATACAGCGTCTCAGCGATTAGATGAATCCAATATGCGCTTGGTTGTGACTCTATTGCGTCTGTGAACGTCTAGATAGATTGAAAGGACAAAGCTATGGTGGTACAATGTCTCAGCGCTTAAAGAAGGTGAGTATACGCTCTGTTTGATCTTTTATGCATCTGTGCACGTCTTTAAAGATAGAAAGGACGTATTTGTCGTCGAACATAATCTGAGCACTATAAAAAAGTGATTACAAGCTTAGTTGTGACCCTATTTCGTCTGTGCACGTTTAATAAGATAAAAAGAACGTATCTGCTGATGTACAGCGTCTCAGCGCTTTAATGAATTGAATATACGCTTAGCTGTGACCCTATTGCGTCTGTGAACATCTAAATAGATCAAAAGGACGTAGCTATGTTCGTACAGCGTCTTAGCCCTTAAAGAGGGTGAATATACGCTTTCTTTTGTCTCAAATGGATCGGTGTACGTCTCAAGAGCAAGAATGGACGTATCTGTCGTCGCACATCATCTGAGCACTTTGGAAAACTAATTACAAGCTTGGTTGTGACCCTATTGCGTCCGCGCACGTCTGAGAGGATAGAAAGGACGTATCGACCAACGTACAACGTCTCTGCGCTTTAATCATTTGAATATACGCTTAGTTGTGACCCTATTGCGTCTGTGAACGTCTAGATAGATTGAAAAAACGTAGCTGGGGTCCTATAACATCTCAGCCCTTGAAGAGGATGAGTTTATGCTTTGTTGTGTCTCTAATGCATCTGTGCACTTCGTAAGAGCTAGAAAGGACGTATCTGTTGTCGCACATCATCTGAGCACTTTGGAAAAGTGATTACATGCTTAGTTGTGACCCTATTACGTCTGCGCACGTCTAAGTGAAAAAAAAGAACGTATCTGCCGACGTACAGCGTCTCAGCGCTTAAGTGAAGTAAATATACGCTAACCTGTGACCCTATTGCGTCTGTGGTCATCTAGATAGATCAAAAAGACGTAGCTGTGGTCGTACAACGTCTCAGCCCTTAAAGAGGATGAGTATATGCTTTGTTGTGTCTCTAATGCATCTGTGCACTTCGCAAGAGCTAGAAATGGCATATCCGTCGTCGCACATCGTCTGAGCACTTTGGAAAAGTGATAACATGCTTAGTTGGGACCCTATTGCGTCTTTGCACGTCCAAGAGGATAGAAAAGACGTACCTGCTGACGTACAGCGTCTCAGCGCTTGAATGAATTGAATATGCGCTTAGTTGTGAGCCTATTGCGTCTGTGAACATCTAGATAGATCAAAAAGACGTAGCTATGGTCGTACAACGTCTCAGCTCTAAAAGAGGTCGAATTTATGCTTTGTTGTGTCTCTAATGGATCTGTGCACTTTGCAAGAGCTAAAAAAGGGCGTATCCATCGTCGCACATCATCTGAGCACTTTGGAAAAGTGATTACATGCTTAGTTGTTGCCCTATTGCGTCTGTGCACGTCTAAGAGGATAGAAAGGACGTATCTGCTGATGTACAGCGTCTCAGCGCTTAAATGAATTGAATATGCGCTTAGTTGCTACCCTATTGCGTCTGTGAACGTCTAGATAGATCGAAAGGATGTAGCCATGGTCGTACAACGTCTCAGCGCTTTAAGAGGGTGAGTACACACTTTGTTGGATCTCTAATGCATCTGTGCAAGTCTTAAAAGATAGAAAGGATGTATCCGTCGTCACACATCATCTAACAACTATGGAAAAGTGATTACATGCTTAGTTGTGACCCTATTACGTCTGCGCACGTCTAAGTGAATAAAAAGAACGTATCTGTCGACGTACAGCGTCTCAGCGCTTAAGTGAATTAAATATACGCTAACCTGTGACCCTATTGCGTCTGTGGTCATCTAGATAGATCAAAAAGACGTAGCTGTGGTCGTACAACGTCTCAGCCTTAAAGAGGATGAGTATATGCTTTGTTGTGTCTCTAATGCATCTGTGCACTTCGCAAGAGCTAGAAATGGCATATCCGTCGTCGCACATCGTCTGAGCACTTTGGAAAAGTGATTACATGATTAGTTGTGACCCTGTTGGGTTTTGCACGTCCAAGATGATAGAAAGGACGTATATGCTGACTTCAGCGTCTCAGCGCTTAAATGAATTGAATATGCGCTTAGTTGCGACCCCATTGCGTCTGTGAACGTCTAGATAGATCAAAAAGACGTAGCTATGGTCGTACAACGTCCCAGCTCTTAAAGAGGATGGGTATATGCTTGGTTGTGTCTCTAATGCATCTATGCACTTCGTAAGAGCTAGAAAGGACGTATCCGTCGTCGCACATCAGAGCACTTTGGAAAAGTGATTACATGCTTAGTTGGGACCCTACTACGTCTTTGCACGTCCAAGAGGATAGAAAAGACGTACCTGCTGACGTACAGCGTCTCAGCGCTTGAATGAATTGAATATGTGCTTAGTTGTGAGCCTATTGCGTCTGTGAACATCTAGATAGATCAAAAAGACGTAGCTATGGTCGTACAACGTCTCAGCTCTAAAAGAGGTCGAATTTATGCTTTGTTGTGTCTCTAATGGATCTGTGCACTTTGCAAGAGCTAAGAAAGGGCGTATCCATCGTCGCACATTATCTGAGCACTTTGGAAAAGTGATTACATGCTTAGTTGTTGCCCTATTGCGTCTGTGCACGTCTAAGAGGATAGAAAGGACGTATCTGCTGATGTACAGCGTTTCAGCGCTTAAATGAATCCAATATGCGCTTAGTTGTTACCCTATTGCGTCTGTGAACGTCTAGATAGATCGAAAGGATGTAGCCATGGTCGTACAACGTCTCAGCGCTTTAAGAGGGTGAGTATACACTTTGTTGGATCTCTAATGCATCTGTGCAAGTCTTAAAAGACAGAAAGGACGTATCCGTCGTCGCCCATCATCTGAGCAATTTGGAGTACGTCCTTTCACTCTCAAGACGTGCACAGATGTATTAGACACAGAACAAAGCGTATACTCACCCTCTTTAAGCACTAAGACGTTGTACGACCACAGCTACGGTTTTTTAATCTATCCAGACGTTCACAGACGCAATAGGTTCACAACTAAGCGCATGTTTAATTCATTCAATAGCTGAGACGCTGAACTTCAGCAGATACGTCCTTTCTATCCTCTTAGACGTGCACAGACGCAATAGGGCCACAACTGAGCATGTTATCACATTTTCATAGTGCTCAATTTATTGTTCGAGGACAGATACGTCCTTTCTATATCTTGAGACCTGCAAAGGCGCATTCGACACAGAACAAAGCGTATACTCGTCCTCTCTAAGCGCTTAGACGCTATACGACCATAGCTACGTTCTTTCGATCTGTCATATGTTTACAGACGCAATAAGGTCACAACTAAGCGCATATTCAATTCATTTAAGCGCTGAGACGCTGAACGTCAGCAGATACGTCATTTCTATCCTCTTTAGCGTACACAGAGGCGATAAGGCCACAACTAAGCATGTAACCACTTTATAAAGTGCTCAGATGATGTGCGACGACAGATACGTCCTTTCTTGCTCTTAAGACGTACACAAATGCATTAGACACAGAACAGACCTTTTACTCACCCTCTTTAAGCGCTTAGACGATTTACGACAATAGCTACGTCCTTTCAATCTATCTAGACGTTCACAGACGCAAAAGGGTCACAACTAAGCGCATATTTAATTCATCTAAGCGCTGAGACACTGAACGTTGGCAGATACGTCCTTTCTATCCTCTTAGACGTGCACAGACGCAATAGGGCCACAACTGAGCATGTTATCACATTTTCATAGTGCTCAGATTAGTGTTCGAGGACAGATCCGTTCTTTCAATCTCTTGAGACCTGCAAAGACGCATTCGACACAGAACAAAGCGTACACTCGTCCTCTCTAAGCGCTTAGACGCTGTACGACAATAGCTACGTTCTTTCGATCTGTCTAGACGTTTACAGACGCAATAGGGCCACAACTAAGCGCATAATCAATTCATTCAAGCGCTGAGACGCTGCACGTCAGCAGATACGCCCTTTCTATCCTCTTCGACGTGCACAGACGCAATAGAGTAACAGCTATGCATGTAATCTCTTTTCCATAGTGCTCAGATGATGTAAAGGACGTATCGACAGCCGTACATCATCTCAGCACTTCACAAGAGCAAATATATGCTTTGTTGTGGCTCTATTGCGTTTGCGCACGTCTAAAATGATAAAAAGAACGTATCTATGACCGTTCACAAATCCCTCATCGCACAAGAGCGAATATACGCTTAATTGTGCATTTTTCGCGTCTGCGCACGTCTAGAATAGGAGAAAGAACGTATCAATGACCGTCCATCATATTAGAACTTCACAAGAGCGGATATACGCTTGGTTGTGACTCTATTGCGTCTGCTCATGTTTTGAATGATAGAAGGCACATAGCTATGACCGTAATCATCTCAGCACTTCAAAAGAGCTAATATACGCTTTGTTTCGGCTCTGTTCCGTCTGCGCACGTCTAGAATAATGGAAAGGATGTATCTATGGCCGTAAATTAGCTCAGCATTTTTTAAAGCGATTATACGCTTTGTTGTGGCTCTATTGCGTCTGCGCACGTCTAGAATGATAGAAAGGACGTATCGATAGCCGTACATCATCTCGGCACTTCACAAGAGCTATTATACGCTTAGTTGTGACTCTCTTGCGTCCTTTCTATCATTTTAAACGTGCGCAAACGCATTAGAGCAACAACAAAGCGTATATTCGCTCTTTTGAAGTGCTGGGAAGATGAGCGGCCATAGATACGTCCTTTCTATCATTCTAGACGCGTGCAGACGCAGTAGAGTGACAACTTAGCGTACATTCGTTTTTTAAATTGTTGAATTAATGTACAACCATAGATACGTCCATTCTATCATTTTAAACGTGCGCAAACGCATTAGAGTAACAACAAAGCGTATATTCGCTCTTTTAAAGTGCTGAGATAATGTACGGTCATAGATCCGTCCTTTCTATCATTATAGAGGTGCGCAGACGCAATAGAGTCACAATTAAACGTATATTAGCTCTTTTAAAGTGCTGAGATGATGTACGGTCATAGCAGTGTCTCTTCTATCATTCTAGACGTGACGCGTTAGAGCCACAACCAAGCTTACATATGTTTTTTTAAGTGCTAAAATCGTGTACGGCCATAGATACGTCCTTTCGATCATTTTAAATGTGCCCAGACGCAATAGCTCCGTAACTAGCGCATATTAGCTCTTTCGAAGTGCTTAGATGATGTACGGTCATAGCTATGTCCCTTCTTTCATTTTACTCGTGCGCACACGCAATAAACCCACACCTAAGCGTATATTGGCTGTTTTGAAGTGCTGGGAAGATGAGCGGTCATAGATACGTCTTTTCTATCATTCAAGACGTGCGCAGTCGCAATAGAGCCACAACTAAGCTTACATTCGTTTTTTTGAAGTGTTGAAATAATGTACGACAATATATACGTCCTTTCTATCATTCTAAACGTGCGCAAACGCATTAGAGCAGCAACAAAGCGTATATTCGCTCTTTTGAAGTGCTGAGATAATGTACGGTCATAGATCCGTCCTTTCTATCATTCTAGAAGTGCGCAGAAACAAAAGAGTGACAACAAAGCGTATATTCGATCTTGTGAAGTGCTGAGATGATTCAAGGCCATGGATATGTCCTTTCTATCATTCTAGAAGTGCGCAAACGCAACAGAGTCACAATAAAGCGCATTTCGCTCTTGTGAAGTGCTCAGATCAATGTACGGCCATGAGTACGTCCTTTCTATCTTTTTAGACGTGCGCAGACGCAATACAGCAACAACTAAGGTTACATTCGCTTTTTTGATGTGCTGAGAGAATGTACGGCCATAGATACGTCATTTATATCATTCTAGACGTGCGCATTAGCAATAGAGCCACAACAAAGCTTATATTCGCTGTTTTGAAGTGCTGAGATAATGTACGGCAGTGGATACGCCCTTTCTATCATTCTAGACGTGCGCAGACGCAATAGAGCCACAATATGGCGTATAATTGCTGTTTTGAAGTGCTGGAACGATGTACGGCCGTAGATACGTCTCTTCTTTAATTTTAGACGTACGCGGACGCAAAAAGGCCACAACAAAGCTTACATTCGTTTCTTTTAAGTGCCGCTTAGGTGTTACTCTATTGAGTCTGCAAACGTCTAGAAAGATAGAAAGGACGTAGCTATGGCCGTAGATCGTCTCAGCACTTCCAAAGAGCAAACATACGTTTAGTTGATAGTCTATTGCGTCTGCACGCGTCCGGATTGATAGAAAGGACGTATCGATGGCCGTACATCGTCTCAGCACTTCCAAAGAGCAAATATACGCTTAATTGTGACGCTATTGCGTCTGCACGCGTCTAGAATGATAAAAAAAGTATCTACGGCCGTAAATCATTTCACCACTTTAAAAGGGCAAATATACGCTTAGTTGTGACTCGATTGCGTCTGCACGGGTCTAGATTGATAGAAAGGACGTATACATGGCCGTAGATCGTTTTATCACTTCCAAGGAGCAATTATACGCTTAGTTGTGATTCTATTGCGTCTGAACGCATCTAGACTGATAGAAAGGACGTATCTGTGACCGTGGATCGTTTCAGCACTTCCAAACAGCAAACATACGCATAGTTCTGACTCTATTGCGTCTGCACGCGTCTAGAATGATAAAAAGGACGTATCTACGGCCGTACACCAACTCACCAATTTCAAAGAGCAAATAAACGCTTAGTTGTGACTCTATTGCGTCTGCACGCGTCTAGAATAATAGAAAAGACGTATTGATGGCCGTACATCATCGCAGCACTTTAAAAGAGCAACTACATGCTTATTTGATACTCGATTGCGTCTGCACGCGTCTAGAATGATAAAAAAGACGTATCTACGGCCGTATATCATCTCACCACTTTCAAAGGGCAAATATACGCTTAGTTGTGACTCGATTGCGTCTGCACGGGTCTAGATTGATAGAAAGGACGTATACATGGCCGTAGATCGTATCAGCACTTCCAAAGAGCAAATATACGTTTAGTTGATACTCTATTGCGTCTGCACGCGTCTAGAATGATAGAAAGGACATATCTATTGCCGTTGATCGTCTCAGCACTTCAAAAGAGCAAATATACGTTTAGTTGTGTTTTTATTGCGTCTGCACGCGTCTAGGCTGATAGAAAGGACGTATCTATGGCCGTACAGCATCTCAGCACTTCCAAAGAGCAAAGATACGCTTAAATGTAACTCTATTGCGTCTGTACGCGTCTAGAATGATAGAAAGGACGTATATATGACCGTACATCGTTTCAGCACTTCCAAAGAGCAAATATACGCTTAGTTGTGACTCCATTGCGTCTGCACGCGTCTAGAATGATAGAAAGGACGTATCTATGGCCGTAGATCGTCTCAGCACTTCAAAAGAGCAAATATACGTTTAGTTGTGTTTTTATTGCGTCTGCACGCGTCTAGGCTGATAGAAAGGACGTATCTATGGCCGTACAGCATCTCAGCACTTCCAAAGAGCAAATATACGCTTAAATGTGACTCTATTGCGTCTGCACGCGTCTAGAATGATAGAAAGGACGTATATATGACCGTAGATCGTTTCAGCACTTCCAAAGAGCAAATATACGCTTAGTTGTGACTCCATTGCGTCTGCACGCGTCTAGAATGATAGAAAGGACGTATCTATGGCCGTAGATCGTCTCAGCACTTCCAAAGAGCAAATATACGTTTAGTTGATACTCTGTTGCGTCTGCAGGCGTCGAGAATGATAGAAAGGACGTATCTATGGCCGTACATCATCTCAGCACTTCCAAAGAGCAAATACACGCTTAGTTGTTTCTCTATTGCGTCTGCACGCGTCCAAAATGATAGAAAGAACGTATGTATGGCCGTACAGCATCTCAGCACTTCCAAAGAGCAAATATACGTTTAGTTGTGACTCTATTGCGTCTGCACGCGTCTAAAGTGATAGGAAGGACGTATCTATGGCCGTAGATCATCTCAGCACTTCCAAAGAGCAAATATACGTTTAGTTGTGACTCTGTTGCGTCTGCAGGCGTCGAGAATGATAGAAAGGACGTATCTATGGCCGTACATCATCTCAGCACTTCCAAAGAGCGAATATACGCTTAGTTGTTTCTCTATTGCGTCTGCACGCGTCTAGAATGATAGAAAGGACGTATCTATGGCCGTAGATCGTCTCAGCACTTCCAAAGAGCAAATATACGTTTAGTTGATACTCGATTGCGTCTGCACGCGTCTAGAATGATAAAAAGGGCGTATCTACGGCCGTACACCATATCACCACTTTCAAAGGGCAAATATACGTTTAGTTGTACTCGATTGCGTCTGCACGGGTCTAGAATGATAGAAAGGACGTATACATGGCCGTAGATTGTCTCAGCACTTCCAAGGAGCAAATATACGCTTAGTTGTGACTCTATTGCGTCTGCACGCGTCTAGACAGATAGAAAGGACTTATCCATGGCCGTACATGATCTCAGCACTTCCAAAGAGCAAACATACGCATAGTTGTGACTCTATTGCGTCTGCACGCGTTTTGAATGATAAAAAGGACGTATCTATGGGCGTATATCATCTCAGCACTTTCAAAGAGCATATATACGTAAAGTTGTGACTCTATTGCGTCTGCACGCGTCTAGAACGATACTATGGCCGTAGAATGTCTTAGCACTTCCAAAGAGCAAATATACGCTTAGTTGTGACTCTATTGCGTCTGCACGCGTCTAGAATGATAGAAACGACGTATCTTTGACCGTAGATCGTTTCGGCACTTCCAAAGAGCAAATACCGGCTTAGTTGCAACTCCATTGCGTCTGCACGCGTCTAAAATGATAGAAAGGACGTATCTATGGCCGTAGATCGTTTCGGCACTTCCAAAAAGCAAATATACGCTTAGTTGCAACTCCATTGCGTCTGTACGCGTCTAGAATGATAGAAAGGACGTATCTTTGACCGTAGATCGTTTCGGCACTTCCAAAGAGCAAATATACGCTTAGTTGCGACTCTATTGCGTCTGAACGCGTCTAGAATGATAGAAAGAACATATCTATAGCCGTAGATACGCTAAGTAGCAACTCCATTGCGTCTGCACGCGTCTAGAATGATAGAAAGGACGTATCTACGACCGTAGATCGTTTCGGCACTATCGAAGAGCAACTATACGCTTAGTTGTGACTATATTGCGTCTGCACGCGACTAGAATGATAGAAAGGACGTATCTTTGACCGTAGATCGTTTCGGCACTTCCTAAGAGCAAATATACGCTTAGTTGCAACTCCATTGTGTCTGCACGCGTCTAAAATGATAGAAAGGACGTATCTATGGCCGTAGATCGTCTCAGCACTTCCAAGGAGCAAATATACGTTTCGTTGTGACGCGATTGCGTCTGCACGCGTCTAGAATGTTAGAAAGAACGTATCTACGACCGTAGATCGTTTCGGCACTTCCTAAGAGCAAATATACGCTTCGTTGCAACTCCATTGCGTCTGCACGCGTCTAGAATGATAGAAAGGACGTATCTATGGCCGTTCATCGTTTCAGCACTTCCAAGGAGCAAATATAGGTTTAGTTGTGACTCTATTGCGTCTGTACGCGTCTAGAATGATAGAAAGGACGTATCTTTGACCGTAGATCGTTTCGGCACTTCCAAAGAGCAAATATTCGCTTAGTTGCGACTCTATTGCGTCTGAACGCGTCTAGAATGATAGAAAGAACATATCTATGGCCGTAGATACGCTAAGTAGCAACTCCTTTGCGTCTGCACGTGTCTAGAATGATAGAAAGGACGTATCTACGACCGTAGATCGTTTCGGCACTATCGAAGAGCAACTATACGCTTAGTTGTGACTATATTGCGTCTGCACGCGACTAGAATGATAGAAAGGACGTATCTTTGACCGTAGATCGTTTCGGCACTTCCAAAGAGCAAATATACGTTTAGTTGTGACTCTATTGCGTCTGTACGCGTCTAGAATGATAGAAAGAACGTATCTACGACCGTAGATCGTTTCGGCACTTCCTAAGAGCAAATATACGCTTCGTTGCAACTCCATTGCGTCTGTACGCGTCTAGAATGATAGAAAGGACGTATCTTTGACCGTAGATCGTTTCGGCACTTCCAAAGAGCAAATATACGCTTAGTTGCGACTCTATTGCGTCTGAACGCGTCTAGAATGATAGAAAGAACATATCTATAGCCGTAGATACGCTAAGTAGCAACTCCTTTGCGTCTGCACGTGTCTAGAATGATAGAAAGGACGTATCTACGACCGTAGATCGTTTCGGCACTATCGAAGAGCAACTATACGCTTAGTTGTGACTATATTGCGTCTGCACGCGACTAGAATGATAGAAAGGACGTATCTTTGACCGTAGATCGTTTCGGCACTTCCAAAGAGCAAATATACGCTTAGTTGCATCTCCATTGCGTCTGCACGCGTCTAGAATGATAGAACGGACGTATCTATGGCCGTAGATCGTCTCAGCACTTTCAAAGAGCAAATATACGCTTTGATGTGACACGATTGCGTCTGCACGCGTCTAGAATGATAGAAAGGACGTATCTATGGCCGTACATCGTTTCGGCACTTCCAAGGAGCAAATATAGGTTTAGTTGTGACTCTATTGCGTCTGTACGCGTCTAGAATGATAGAAAGAACGTATCTACGACCGTAGATCGTTTCGGCACTTCCAAAGAGCAACTATACGCTTAGTTTAACTCCATTGAGTCTGCACGCGTCTAGAATGATAGAAAGGACGTATCTATGGCCGTACATCGATTTAGCACTTCCAAGGAGCAAATATAAGCTAAGTTGCTATTTTATTGCGTCTGCACGCGTCTAGAATGATAGAAAAGACGTATCTACGACCGTAGATCGTTTCGGCACTTCCAAAGAGCAACTAAACGCTTAGTTATGACTATATTGCGTCTGCACGCGACTAGAATTATAGAAAAGACGTATCTATGACCGTAGATCGTTTCGGCACTTCCAAAGAGCAAATATACGTTTAGTTGTGACTCTATTGCGTCTGCACGCGACTAGAATGATAGAAAGGACGTATCTTTGACCGTATATCGTTTCGGCACTTCCAAAGAGCAAATATACGTTTAGTTGATACTCTATTGCGTCTGCACGCGTCTAGAACGATAGCAAGGACGTATACATGACCGTAGATCGTTTCAGCACTTCCAAAGAGCAAATATACGCTTAGTTGTGACTCTATTGCGTCTGCATGCGTCTAGAATGATAGAACGGACGTATCTACGGCCGTAGATCGTCTCAGCACTTCCAAAGAGCAACTATACGCTTAGTTGCAACTCCATTGCGTCTCCACGCGTCTAGAATGATAGAAAGGACGTATCTATGACCGTAGATCGTTTCGGCACTTCCAAAGAGCAAATATACGTTTAGTTGCAACTCCATTGCGTCTGCACGCGTCTAGAATGATAGAAAGGACGTATCTATGACCGTAGATCGTTTCGGCACTTCCAAAGAGCAAATATACGTTTAGTTGTGACTCTATTGCGTCTGCACGCGTCTAGAATGATAGAAAGGACGTATATATGGCCGTAGATCGTTTCAGAACTCCCAACGAGAAAATATACGCTTAGTTGTGACTCTATTGCGTCTGCATGCGTCTAGAAAGATAGAAAGGACGTATCTATGGCCGTAGATCGTCTCAGCACTTCCAAAGAGCAACTATACGCTTAGTTGCAACTCCATTGCGTCTCCACGCGTCTAGAATGATAGAAAGGACGTATCTATGACCGTAGATCGTTTCGGCACTTCCAAAGAGCAAATATACGCTTAGTTGTGACTCTATTGCGTCTGTACGCGTCTAGAATGATAGAAAGGACGTATCTACAATCGTAGATTATCTCAGCACTTCCAAAGAGCAAATATACGCTTAGTTGTGACTCTATTGCGTCTGTACGCGTCTAGAATGAAAGAAAGAACGTATCTACGACCGTAGATCGTTTCGGCACTTCCAAGGAGCAAATATACGTTTAGTTGTGACTCTATTGCGTCTGTACGCGTCTAGAATGATAGAAAAGACGTACCTATGACCGTAGACCGTTTCGGCACTTCCAAAGAGCAAATATACGTTTAGTTGCAACTCCATTGCGTCTGCACGCGACTAGAATGATAGAAAGGACGTATCTATGGCCGTTCATCGTTTCAGCACTTCCAAGGAGCAAATATAGGTTTAGTTGTGACTCTATTGCGTCTGTACGCGTCTAGAATGATAGAAAGAACGTATCTATGGCCGTACATCGTTTCGGCACTTCCAAGGAGCAAATATACGTTTAGTTGTGACTCTATTGCGTCTGCACGCGTCTAGAATGATAGAAAGGACGTATCTATGACCGTAGATCGTTTCGGCACTTCCAAAGAGCAAATATACGTTTAGTTGTGACTCTATTGCGTCTGTACGCGTCTAGAATGATAGAAAAGACGTATCTATGACCTTAGATCGTTTCGGCACTATCGAAGAGCAACTATACGCTTAGTTGCAACTCCATTGCGTCCACGCGTCTAGAATGATAGAAAGGACGTATCTATGACCGTAGATCGTTTCAGCACTTCCAAAGAGCAAATATACGTTTAGTTGCAACTCCATTGCGTCTGCACGCGTCTAGAATGATAGAAAGGACGTATCTATGACCGTAGATCGTTTCGGCACTTCCAAAGAGCAAATATACGTTTAGTTGTGACTCTATTGCGTCTGCACGCGTCTAGAATGATAGAAAGGACGTATATATGGCCGTAGATCGTTTCAGAACTTCCAAGAGCAAATATACGCTTAGTTGTGACTCTATTGCGTCTGCATGCGTCTAGAATGATAGAAAGGACGTATCTATGGCCGTAGATCGTCTCAGCACTTCCAAAGAGCAAATATACGCTTAGTTGCAACTCCATTGCGTCTCCACGCGTCTAGAATGATAGAAAGGACGTATCTATGACCGTAGATCGTTTCGGCACTTCCAAAGAGCAAATATACGCTTAGTTGTGACTCTATTGCGTCTGTACGCGTCTAGAATGATAGAAAGGACGTATCTACAATCGTAGATTATCTCAGCACTTCCAAAGAGCAAATATACGCTTAGTTGTGACTCTATTGCGTCTGCACGCGTCTAGAATGATAGAAAGACGTATCTATGACCGTAGATCGTTTCGGCACTTCCAAGAAGCAAATATACGTTTAGTTGTGACTCTATTGCGTCTGCACGCGTCTAGAATGATAGAAAGGACGTATCTATGACCGTAGACCGTTTAGCACTTCCAAAGAGCAAATATACGTTTAGTTGTGACTCTATTGCGTCTGCACGCGTCTAGAATGATAGAAAGGACGTATCTTTGACCGTACATCGTTTCGGCACTTCCAAAGAGCAAATATACGTTTAGTTGTGACTCTATTGCGTCTGCACGCGTCTAGAATGATAGAAAGGACGTATCTATGACCGTAGATCGTTTCAGCACTTCCAAAGAGCAAATATACGTTTAGTTGTGACTCTATTGCGTCTGCACGCGTCTAGAATGATAGAAAGGACGTATGACCGTAGATCGTTTCAGCACTTCCAAAGAGCAAATATACGCTTAGTTGCTACTCCATTGCGTCTGCACGCGTCTAGAATGATAGAAAGGACGTATCTATGACCGTAGATCGTTTCAGCACTTCCAAAGAGCAAATATACGTTTAGTTGTGACTCTATTGCGTCTGCACGCGTCTAGAATGATAGAAAGGACGTATCTATGACCGTAGATCGTTTCGCACTTCCAAAGAGCAAATATACGCTTAGTTGCTACTCCATTGCGTCTGCACGCGTCTAGAACGATAGAAAGGACGTATCTATGACCGTAGATCGTTTCAGCACTTCCAAAGAGCAAATATACGCTTAGTTGCTTCTCCATTGCGTCTGCACGCGTCTAGAATGATAGAAAGGACGTATCTATGGCCGTAGATCGTTTCAGCACTTCCAAAGAGCAAATATACGTTTAGTTGCTACTCCATTGCGTCTGCACGCGTCTAGAATGATAGAAAGGACGTATCTATGGCCGTAGATCGTTCAGCACTTCCAAAGAGCAAATATACGCTTAGTTGCTTCTCCATTGCGTCTGCACGCGTCTAGAATGATAGAAGGACGTATCTATGGCCGTAGATCGTCTCAGCACTTCCAAAGAGCAAATATACGCTTTATTGTGACTCGATTGCGTCTGCACGCGTCTAGAATGATAGAAAGGACGTATCTATGGCCGTAGATCGTTTCAGCACTTCCAAAGAGCAAATATACGTTTAGTTGTGACTCTATTGCGTCTGCACGCGTCTAGAATGATAGAAAGGACGTATCTATGGCCGTAGATCGTTTCAGCACTTCCAAAGAGCAAATATACGCTTAGTTGTGACTCTATTGCGTCTGCACGCGTCTAGAATGATAGAAAGGACGTATCTATGGCCGTAGATCGTCAGCACTTCCAAAGAGCAAATATACGCTTAGTTGTGACTCTATTGCGTCTGCACGCGTCTAGAATGATAGAAAGGACGTATCTATGGCCGTAGATCGTTTCAGCACTTCCAAGGAGCAAATATACGTTTAGTTTTGACTCTATTGCGTCTGCACGCGTCTAGAATGATAGAAAGACGTATCTATGGCCGTACATCGTTTCAGCACTTCCAAAGAGCAAATATACGTTTAGTTGTGACTCTATTGCGTCTGCACGCGTCTAGAATGATAGAAAGGACGTATCTATGGCCGTAGATCGTCTCAGCACTTCCAAAGAGCAAATATACGCTTAGTTGTGACTCTATTGCGTCTGTACGCGTCTAGAATGATAGAAAGGACGTATCCGAAGATCATCTCAGCACTTCCAAAAAGCAGATATACGCTTAGTTGCTACTCCATTGCGTCTGCACGCGTCTAGAATGATAGAAAGGACGTATCTATGGCCGTAGATCGTCTCAGCACTTCCAAAGAGCAAATATACGCTTAGTTGTGACTATGCTTAGTTGTGACTCTATTGCGTCGTACGCGTCTAGAATGATAGAAAGGACGTATCTATGGACCGTAGATCGTTCAGCACTTCCAAAGAGCAAATATACGTTTAGTTTGACTCTATTGCGTCTGCACGCGTCTAGAATGATAGAAAGGACGTATCTTGACCGTAGATCGTTTCAGCACTTCCAAAGAGCAAATATACGTTTAGTTGTGACTCTATTGCGTCTGCACGCGTCTAGAATGATAGAAAGGACGTATCTATGACCGTAGATCGTTTCAGCACTTCCAAAGAGCAAATATACGTTTAGTTGTGACTCTATTGCGTCTGCACGCGTCTAGAATGATAGAAAGGACGTATCTTTGACCGTAGATCGTTTCGGCACTTCCAAAGAGCAAATATACGTTTAGTTGTGACTCTATTGCGTCTGCACGCGTCTAGAATGATAGAAAGGACGTATCTATGGTCTCAGCACTTCCAAAGAGCAAATATACGTTTAGTTGATTCTCCATTGCGTCTGCACGCGTCTAGAATGATAGAAAGGACGTATCTATGACCGTAGATCGTTTCAGCACTTCCAAAGAGCAAATATACGCTTAGTTGCTACTCCATTGCGTCTGCACGCGTCTAGAATGATAGAAAGGACGTATCTATGGCCGTAGATCATCTCAGCACTTCAAAGAGCAAATATACGCTTAGTTGCTACTCCATTGCGTCTGCACGCGTCTAGAATGATAGAAAGGACGTATCTATGGCCGTAGATCATCTCAGCACTTCAAAGAGCAAATATACGCTTAGTTGACTCATTGCGTCTGCACGCGTCTAGAATGATAGAAAGGACGTATCTATGGCCGTACATCGTTTCAGCACTTCCAAGGAGCAAATATACGCTTAGTTGTGACTCTATTGCGTCTGCACGCGTCTAGAATGATAGAAAGGACGTATCTATGGCCGTAGATCGTTTCAGCACTTCCAAAGAGCAAATATACGCTTAGTTGTGACTATATTGCGTCTGCACGCGTCTAGAATGATAGAAAGGACGTATCTATGGCCGTAGATCGTTTCAGCACTTCCAAAGAGCAAATATACGCTTAGTTGTGACTCTATTGCGTCTGCACGCGTCTAGAATGATAGAAAGGACGTATCTATGACCGTAGATCGTCTCAGCACTTCCAAAGAGCAAATATACGCTTAGTTGTGACTCTATTGCGTCTGCACGCGTCTAGAATGATAGAAAGGACGTATCTATGGCCGTAGATCGTCTCAGCACTTCCAAGGAGCAAATATACGCTTAGTTGTGACTCTATTGCGTCTGCACGCGTCTAGAATGATAGAAAGGACGTATCTATGGCCGTAGATCGTCTCAGCACTTCCAAAGAGCAAATATACGCTTAGTTGACTCTATTGCGTCTGCACGCGTCTAGAATGATAGAAAGGACGTATCTATGGCCGTAGATCGTCTCAGCACTTCCAAAGAGCAAATATACGCTTAGTTGACTCATTGCGTCTGCACGCGTCTAGAATGATAGAAAGGACGTATCTATGACCGTAGATCGTTTCAGCACTTCCAAAGAGCAAATATACGTTTAGTTGTGACTCTATTGCGTCTGCACGCGTCTAGAATGATAGAAAGGACGTATCTATGACCGTAGATCGTTTCAGCACTTCCAAAGAGCAAATATACGTTTAGTTGTGACTCTATTGCGTCTGCACGCGTCTAGAATGATAGAAAGGACGTATCTATGCCGTAGATCGTTTCAGCACTTCCAAAGAGCAAATATACGCTTAGTTGTGACTCTATTGCGTCTGCACGCGTCTAGAATGATAGAAAGGACGTATCTATGGCGTAGATCGTCTCAGCACTTCCAAAGAGCAAATATACGCTTAGTTGTGACTCTATTGCGTCTGCACGCGTCTAGAATGATAGAAAGGACGTATCTATGGCCGTAGATCGTTTCAGCACTTCCAAAGAGCAAATATACGCTTAGTTGTGACTCTATTGCGTCTGCACGCGTCTAGAATGATAGAAAGGACGTATCTATGGCCGTAGATCGTCTCAGCACTTCCAAAGAGCAAATATACGCTTAGGTGACTCTATTGCGTCTGCACGCGTCTAGAATGATAGAAAGGACGTATCTATGGCCGTAGATCGTTTCAGCACTTCCAAAGAGCAAATATACGCTTAGTTTGACTCTATTGCGTCTGCACGCGTCTAGAATGATAGAAAGGACGTATCTATGGCCGTAGATCATTCAGCACTTCCAAAGAGCAAATATACGCTTAGTTGTGACTCTATTGCGTCTGCACGCGTCTAGAATGATAGAAAGGACGTATCTATGGCCGTAGATCGTCTCAGCACTTCCAAAGAGCAAATATACGTTTAGTTGTGACTCTATTGCGTCTGCACGCGTCTAGAATGATAGAAAGGACGTATCTATGGCCGTAGATCGTCTCAGCACTTCCAAAGAGCAAATATACGCTTAGTTGTGACTCTATTGCGTCTGCACGCGTCTAGAATGATAGAAAGGACGTATCTATGGCCGTAGATCGTCTCAGCACTTCCAAAGAGCAAATATACGCTTAGTTGTGACTCTATTGCGTCTGCACGCGTCTAGAATGATAGAAAGGACGTATCTATGGCCGTAGATCGTCTCAGCACTTCCAAAGAGCAAATATACGCTTAGTTGTGACTCTATTGCGTCTGCACGCGTCTAGAATGATAGAAAGGACGTATCTATGGCCGTAGATCGTCTCAGCACTTCCAAAGAGCAAATATACGCTTAGTTGCTTCTATTGCGTCTGCACGCGTCTAGAATGATAGAAAGGACGTATCTATGGCCGTAGATCGTCTCAGCACTTCCAAAGAGCAAATATACGCTTAGTTGTGACTCTATTGCGTCTGCACGCGTCTAGAATGATAGAAAGGACGTATCTATGGCCGTAGATCGTCTCAGCACTTCCAAAGAGCAAATATACGCTTAGTTGTGACTCTATTGCGTCTGCACGCGTCTAGAATGATAGAAAGGACGTATCTATGGCCGTAGATCGTCTCAGCACTTCCAAAGAGCAAATATACGCTTAGTTGTGACTCTATTGCGTCTGCACGCGTCTAGAATGATAGAAAGGACGTATCTATGGCCGTAGATCGTCTCAGCACTTCCAAAGAGCAAATATACGCTTAGTTGTGACTCTATTGCGTCTGCACGCGTCTAGAATGATAGAAAGGACGTATCTATGGCCGTAGATCGTCTCAGCACTTCCAAAGAGCAAATATACGTTTAGTTGTGACTCTATTGCGTCTGCACGCGTCTAGAATGATAGAAAGGACGTATCTATGGCCGTAGATCGTCTCAGCACTTCCAAAGAGCAAATATACGCTTAGTTGTGACTCTATTGCGTCTGCACGCGTCTAGAATGATAGAAAGGACGTATCTATGGCCGTAGATCGTCTCAGCACTTCCAAAGAGCAAATATACGCTTAGTTGTGACTCTATTGCGTCTGCACGCGTCTAGAATGATAGAAAGGACGTATCTATGGCCGTAGATCGTCTCAGCACTTCCAAAGAGCAAATATACGCTTAGTTGTGACTCTATTGCGTCTGCACGCGTCTAGAATGATAGAAAGGACGTATCTATGGCCGTAGATCGTCTCAGCACTTCCAAAGAGCAAATATACGCTTAGTTGTGACTCTATTGCGTCTGCACGCGTCTAGAATGATAGAAAGGACGTATCTATGGCCGTAGATCGTCTCAGCACTTCCAAAGAGCAAATATACGTTTAGTTGTGACTCTATTGCGTCTGCACGCGTCTAGAATGATAGAAAGGACGTATCTATGGCCGTAGATCGTCTCAGCACTTCCAAAGAGCAAATATACGCTTAGTTGTGACTCTATTGCGTCTGCACGCGTCTAGAATGATAGAAAGGACGTATCTATGGCCGTAGATCGTCTCAGCACTTCCAAAGAGCAAATATACGCTTAGTTGTGACTCTATTGCGTCTGCACGCGTCTAGAATGATAGAAAGGACGTATCTATGGCCGTAGATCGTCTCAGCACTTCCAAAGAGCAAATATACGCTTAGTTGTGACTCTATTGCGTCTGCACGCGTCTAGAATGATAGAAAGGACGTATCTATGGCCGTAGATCGTCTCAGCACTTCCAAAGAGCAAATATACGCTTAGTTGTGACTCTATTGCGTCTGCACGCGTCTAGAATGATAGAAAGGACGTATCTATGGCCGTAGATCGTCTCAGCACTTCCAAAGAGCAAATATACGCTTAGTTGTGACTCTATTGCGTCTGCACGCGTCTAGAATGATAGAAAGGACGTATCTATGGCCGTAGATCGTCTCAGCACTTCCAAAGAGCAAATATACGCTTAGTTGTGACTCTATTGCGTCTGCACGCGTCTAGAATGATAGAAAGGACGTATCTATGGCCGTAGATCGTCTCAGCACTTCCAAAGAGCAAATATACGCTTAGTTGTGACTCTATTGCGTCTGCACGCGTCTAGAATGATAGAAAGGACGTATCTATGGCCGTAGATCGTCTCAGCACTTCCAAAGAGCAAATATACGCTTAGTTGTGACTCTATTGCGTCTGCACGCGTCTAGAATGATAGAAAGGACGTATCTATGGCCGTAGATCGTCTCAGCACTTCCAAAGAGCAAATATACGCTTAGTTGTGACTCTATTGCGTCTGCACGCGTCTAGAATGATAGAAAGGACGTATCTATGGCCGTAGATCGTCTCAGCACTTCCAAAGAGCAAATATACGCTTAGTTGTGACTCTATTGCGTCTGCACGCGTCTAGAATGATAGAAAGGACGTATCTATGGCCGTAGATCGTCTCAGCACTTCCAAAGAGCAAATATACGCTTAGTTGTGACTCTATTGCGTCTGCACGCGTCTAGAATGATAGAAAGGACGTATCTATGGCCGTAGATCGTCTCAGCACTTCCAAGGAGCAAATATACGTTAATTGTGACTCTATTGCGTCTGCACGCGTCTAGAATGATAGAAAGGACGTATCTATGGCCGTAGATCGTCTCAGCACTTCCAAAGAGCAAATATACGCTTAGTTGTGACTCTATTGCGTCTGCACGCGTCTAGAATGATAGAAAGGACGTATCTATGGCCGTAGATCGTCTCAGCACTTCCAAAGAGCAAATATACGCTTAGTTGTGACTCTATTGCGTCTGCACGCGTCTAGAATGATAGAAAGGACGTATCTATGGCCGTAGATCGTCTCAGCACTTCCAAAGAGCAAATATACGCTTAGTTGTGACTCTATTGCGTCTGCACGCGTCTAGAATGATAGAAAGGACGTATCTATGGCCGTAGATCGTCTCAGCACTTCCAAAGAGCAAATATACGCTTAGTTGTGACTCTATTGCGTCTGCACGCGTCTAGAATGATAGAAAGGACGTATCTATGGCCGTAGATCGTCTCAGCACTTCCAAAGAGCAAATATACGCTTAGTTGTGACTCTATTGCGTCTGCACGCGTCTAGAATGATAGAAAGGACGTATCTATGGCCGTAGATCGTCTCAGCACTTCCAAAGAGCAAATATACGCTTAGTTGTGACTCTATTGCGTCTGCACGCGTCTAGAATGATAGAAAGGACGTATCTATGGCCGTAGATCGTCTCAGCACTTCCAAAGAGCAAATATGCTTAGTTGTGACTCTATTGCGTCTGCACGCGTCTAGAATGATAGAAAGGACGTATCTATGGCCGTAGATCGTCTCAGCACTTCCAAAGAGCAAATATACGCTTAGTTGTGACTCTATTGCGTCTGCACGCGTCTAGAATGATAGAAAGGACGTATCTATGGCCGTAGATCGTCTCAGCACTTCCAAAGAGCAAATATACGCTTAGTTGTGACTCTATTGCGTCTGCACGCGTCTAGAATGATAGAAAGGACGTATCTATGGCCGTAGATCGTCTCAGCACTTCCAAAGAGCAAATATACGCTTAGTTGTGACTCTATTGCGTCTGCACGCGTCTAGAATGATAGAAAGGACGTATCTATGGCCGTAGATCGTCTCAGCACTTCCAAAGAGCAAATATACGCTTAGTTGTGACTCTATTGCGTCTGCACGCGTCTAGAATGATAGAAAGGACGTATCTATGGCCGTAGATCGTCTCAGCACTTCCAAAGAGCAAATATACGCTTAGTTGTGACTCTATTGCGTCTGCACGCGTCTAGAATGATAGAAAGGACGTATCTATGGCCGTAGATCGTCTCAGCACTTCCAAAGAGCAAATATACGCTTAGTTGTGACTCTATTGCGTCTGCACGCGTCTAGAATGATAGAAAGGACGTATCTATGGCCGTAGATCGTCTCAGCACTTCCAAAGAGCAAATATACGCTTAGTTGTGACTCTATTGCGTCTGCACGCGTCTAGAATGATAGAAAGGACGTATCTATGGCCGTAGATCGTCTCAGCACTTCCAAAGAGCAAATATACGCTTAGTTGTGACTCTATTGCGTCTGCACGCGTCTAGAATGATAGAAAGGACGTATCTATGGCCGTAGATCGTCTCAGCACTTCCAAAGAGCAAATATACGCTTAGTTGTGACTCTATTGCGTCTGCACGCGTCTAGAATGATAGAAAGGACGTATCTATGGCCGTAGATCGTCTCAGCACTTCCAAAGAGCAAATATACGCTTAGTTGTGACTCTATTGCGTCTGCACGCGTCTAGAATGATAGAAAGGACGTATCTATGGCCGTAGATCGTCTCAGCACTTCCAAAGAGCAAATATACGCTTAGTTGTGACTCTATTGCGTCTGCACGCGTCTAGAATGATAGAAAGGACGTATCTATGGCCGTAGATCGTCTCAGCACTTCCAAAGAGCAAATATACGCTTAGTTGTGACTCTATTGCGTCTGCACGCGTCTAGAATGATAGAAAGGACGTATCTATGGCCGTAGATCGTCTCAGCACTTCCAAAGAGCAAATATACGCTTAGTTGTGACTCTATTGCGTCTGCACGCGTCTAGAATGATAGAAAGGACGTATCTATGGCCGTAGATCGTCTCAGCACTTCCAAAGAGCAAATATACGCTTAGTTGTGACTCTATTGCGTCTGCACGCGTCTAGAATGATAGAAAGGACGTATCTATGGCCGTAGATCGTCTCAGCACTTCCAAAGAGCAAATATACGCTTAGTTGTGACTCTATTGCGTCTGCACGCGTCTAGAATGATAGAAAGGACGTATCTATGGCCGTAGATCGTCTCAGCACTTCCAAAGAGCAAATATACGCTTAGTTGTGACTCTATTGCGTCTGCACGCGTCTAGAATGATAGAAAGGACGTATCTATGGCCGTAGATCGTCTCAGCACTTCCAAAGAGCAAATATACGCTTAGTTGTGACTCTATTGCGTCTGCACGCGTCTAGAATGATAGAAAGGACGTATCTATGGCCGTAGATCGTCTCAGCACTTCCAAAGAGCAAATATACGCTTAGTTGTGACTCTATTGCGTCTGCACGCGTCTAGAATGATAGAAAGGACGTATCTATGGCCGTAGATCGTCTCAGCACTTCCAAAGAGCAAATATACGCTTAGTTGTGACTCTATTGCGTCTGCACGCGTCTAGAATGATAGAAAGGACGTATCTATGGCCGTAGATCGTCTCAGCACTTCCAAAGAGCAAATATACGCTTAGTTGTGACTCTATTGCGTCTGCACGCGTCTAGAATGATAGAAAGGACGTATCTATGGCCGTAGATCGTCTCAGCACTTCCAAAGAGCAAATATACGCTTAGTTGTGACTCTATTGCGTCTGCACGCGTCTAGAATGATAGAAAGGACGTATCTATGGCCGTAGATCGTCTCAGCACTTCCAAAGAGCAAATATACGCTTAGTTGTGACTCTATTGCGTCTGCACGCGTCTAGAATGATAGAAAGGACGTATCTATGGCCGTAGATCGTCTCAGCACTTCCAAAGAGCAAATATACGCTTAGTTGTGACTCTATTGCGTCTGCACGCGTCTAGAATGATAGAAAGGACGTATCTATGGCCGTAGATCGTCTCAGCACTTCCAAAGAGCAAATATACGCTTAGTTGTGACTCTATTGCGTCTGCACGCGTCTAGAATGATAGAAAGGACGTATCTATGGCCGTAGATCGTCTCAGCACTTCCAAAGAGCAAATATACGCTTAGTTGTGACTCTATTGCGTCTGCACGCGTCTAGAATGATAGAAAGGACGTATCTATGGCCGTAGATCGTCTCAGCACTTCCAAAGAGCAAATATACGCTTAGTTGTGACTCTATTGCGTCTGCACGCGTCTAGAATGATAGAAAGGACGTATCTATGGCCGTAGATCGTCTCAGCACTTCCAAAGAGCAAATATACGCTTAGTTGTGACTCTATTGCGTCTGCACGCGTCTAGAATGATAGAAAGGACGTATCTATGGCCGTAGATCGTCTCAGCACTTCCAAAGAGCAAATATACGCTTAGTTGTGACTCTATTGCGTCTGCACGCGTCTAGAATGATAGAAAGGACGTATCTATGGCCGTAGATCGTCTCAGCACTTCCAAAGAGCAAATATACGCTTAGTTGTGACTCTATTGCGTCTGCACGCGTCTAGAATGATAGAAAGGACGTATCTATGGCCGTAGATCGTCTCAGCACTTCCAAAGAGCAAATATACGCTTAGTTGTGACTCTATTGCGTCTGCACGCGTCTAGAATGATAGAAAGGACGTATCTATGGCCGTAGATCGTCTCAGCACTTCCAAAGAGCAAATATACGCTTAGTTGTGACTCTATTGCGTCTGCACGCGTCTAGAATGATAGAAAGGACGTATCTATGGCCGTAGATCGTCTCAGCACTTCCAAAGAGCAAATATACGCTTAGTTGTGACTCTATTGCGTCTGCACGCGTCTAGAATGATAGAAAGGACGTATCTATGGCCGTAGATCGTCTCAGCACTTCCAAAGAGCAAATATACGCTTAGTTGTGACTCTATTGCGTCTGCACGCGTCTAGAATGATAGAAAGGACGTATCTATGGCCGTAGATCGTCTCAGCACTTCCAAAGAGCAAATATACGCTTAGTTGTGACTCTATTGCGTCTGCACGCGTCTAGAATGATAGAAAGGACGTATCTATGGCCGTAGATCGTCTCAGCACTTCCAAAGAGCAAATATACGCTTAGTTGTGACTCTATTGCGTCTGCACGCGTCTAGAATGATAGAAAGGACGTATCTATGGCCGTAGATCGTCTCAGCACTTCCAAAGAGCAAATATACGCTTAGTTGTGACTCTATTGCGTCTGCACGCGTCTAGAATGATAGAAAGGACGTATCTATGGCCGTAGATCGTCTCAGCACTTCCAAAGAGCAAATATACGCTTAGTTGTGACTCTATTGCGTCTGCACGCGTCTAGAATGATAGAAAGGACGTATCTATGGCCGTAGATCGTCTCAGCACTTCCAAAGAGCAAATATACGCTTAGTTGTGACTCTATTGCGTCTGCACGCGTCTAGAATGATAGAAAGGACGTATCTATGGCCGTAGATCGTCTCAGCACTTCCAAAGAGCAAATATACGTTAAGTTGTGACTCTATTGCGTCTGCACGCGTCTAGAATGATAGAAAGGACGTATCTATGGCCGTAGATCGTCTCAGCACTTCCAAAGAGCAAATATACGCTTAGTTGTGACTCTATTGCGTCTGCACGCGTCTAGAATGATAGAAAGGACGTATCTATGGCCGTAGATCGTCTCAGCACTTCCAAAGAGCAAATATACGCTTAGTTGTGACTCTATTGCGTCTGCACGCGTCTAGAATGATAGAAAGGACGTATCTATGGCCGTAGATCGTCTCAGCACTTCCAAAGAGCAAATATACGCTTAGTTGTGACTCTATTGCGTCTGCACGCGTCTAGAATGATAGAAAGGACGTATCTATGGCCGTAGATCGTCTCAGCACTTCCAAAGAGCAAATATACGCTTAGTTGTGACTCTATTGCGTCTGCACGCGTCTAGAATGATAGAAAGGACGTATCTATGGCCGTAGATCGTCTCAGCACTTCCAAAGAGCAAATATACGCTTAGTTGTGACTCTATTGCGTCTGCACGCGTCTAGAATGATAGAAAGGACGTATCTATGGCCGTAGATCGTCTCAGCACTTCCAAAGAGCAAATATACGCTTAGTTGTGACTCTATTGCGTCTGCACGCGTCTAGAATGATAGAAAGGACGTATCTATGGCCGTAGATCGTCTCAGCACTTCCAAAGAGCAAATATACGCTTAGTTGTGACTCTATTGCGTCTGCACGCGTCTAGAATGATAGAAAGGACGTATCTATGGCCGTAGATCGTCTCAGCACTTCCAAAGAGCAAATATACGCTTAGTTGTGACTCTATTGCGTCTGCACGCGTCTAGAATGATAGAAAGGACGTATCTATGGCCGTAGATCGTCTCAGCACTTCCAAAGAGCAAATATACGCTTAGTTGCTACTCTATTGCGTCTGCACGCGTCTAGATCGTTTTAGCACTTCCAAAGAGCAAATATACGATTAGTTGCTACTCCATTGCGTCTGCACGCGTCTAGAATGATAGAAAGGACGTATCTATGGCCGTAGATCGTCTCAGCACTTCCAAAGAGCAAATATACGCTTAGTTGTGACTCTATTGCGTCTGCACGCGTCTAGAATGATAGAAAGGACGTATCTATGGCCGTAGATCGTCTCAGCACTTCCAAAGAGCAAATATACGCTTAGTTGTGACTCTATTGCGTCTGCACGCGTCTAGAATGATAGAAAGGACGTATCTATGGCCGTAGATCGTCTCAGCACTTCCAAAGAGCAAATATACGCTTAGTTGTGACTCTATTGCGTCTGCACGCGTCTAGAATGATAGAAAGGACGTATCTATGGCCGTAGATCGTCTCAGCACTTCCAAAGAGCAAATATACGCTTAGTTGTGACTCTATTGCGTCTGCACGCGTCTAGAATGATAGAAAGGACGTATCTATGGCCGTAGATCGTCTCAGCACTTCCAAAGAGCAAATATACGCTTAGTTGTGACTCTATTGCGTCTGCACGCGTCTAGAATGATAGAAAGGACGTATCTATGGCCGTAGATCGTCTCAGCACTTCCAAAGAGCAAATATACGCTTAGTTGTGACTCTATTGCGTCTGCACGCGTCTAGAATGATAGAAAGGACGTATCTATGGCCGTAGATCGTCTCAGCACTTCCAAAGAGCAAATATACGCTTAGTTGTGACTCTATTGCGTCTGCACGCGTCTAGAATGATAGAAAGGACGTATCTATGGCCGTAGATCGTCTCAGCACTTCCAAAGAGCAAATATACGCTTAGTTGTGACTCTATTGCGTCTGCACGCGTCTAGAATGATAGAAAGGACGTATCTATGGCCGTAGATCGTCTCAGCACTTCCAAAGAGCAAATATACGCTTAGTTGTGACTCTATTGCGTCTGCACGCGTCTAGAATGATAGAAAGGACGTATCTATGGCCGTAGATCGTCTCAGCACTTCCAAAGAGCAAATATACGCTTAGTTGTGACTCTATTGCGTCTGCACGCGTCTAGAATGATAGAAAGGACGTATCTATGGCCGTAGATCGTCTCAGCACTTCCAAAGAGCAAATATACGCTTAGTTGTGACTCTATTGCGTCTGCACGCGTCTAGAATGATAGAAAGGACGTATCTATGGCCGTAGATCGTCTCAGCACTTCCAAAGAGCAAATATACGCTTAGTTGTGACTCTATTGCGTCTGCACGCGTCTAGAATGATAGAAAGGACGTATCTATGGCCGTAGATCGTCTCAGCACTTCCAAAGAGCAAATATACGCTTAGTTGTGACTCTATTGCGTCTGCACGCGTCTAGAATGATAGAAAGGACGTATCTATGGCCGTAGATCGTCTCAGCACTTCCAAAGAGCAAATATACGCTTAGTTGTGACTCTATTGCGTCTGCACGCGTCTAGAATGATAGAAAGGACGTATCTATGGCCGTAGATCGTCTCAGCACTTCCAAAGAGCAAATATACGCTTAGTTGTGACTCTATTGCGTCTGCACGCGTCTAGAATGATAGAAAGGACGTATCTATGGCCGTAGATCGTCTCAGCACTTCCAAAGAGCAAATATACGCTTAGTTGTGACTCTATTGCGTCTGCACGCGTCTAGAATGATAGAAAGGACGTATCTATGGCCGTAGATCGTCTCAGCACTTCCAAAGAGCAAATATACGCTTAGTTGTGACTCTATTGCGTCTGCACGCGTCTAGAATGATAGAAAGGACGTATCTATGGCCGTAGATCGTCTCAGCACTTCCAAAGAGCAAATATACGCTTAGTTGTGACTCTATTGCGTCTGCACGCGTCTAGAATGATAGAAAGGACGTATCTATGGCCGTAGATCGTCTCAGCACTTCCAAAGAGCAAATATACGCTTAGTTGTGACTCTATTGCGTCTGCACGCGTCTAGAATGATAGAAAGGACGTATCTATGGCCGTAGATCGTCTCAGCACTTCCAAAGAGCAAATATACGCTTAGTTGTGACTCTATTGCGTCTGCACGCGTCTAGAATGATAGAAAGGACGTATCTATGGCCGTAGATCGTCTCAGCACTTCCAAAGAGCAAATATACGCTTAGTTGTGACTCTATTGCGTCTGCACGCGTCTAGAATGATAGAAAGGACGTATCTATGGCCGTAGATCGTCTCAGCACTTCCAAAGAGCAAATATACGCTTAGTTGTGACTCTATTGCGTCTGCACGCGTCTAGAATGATAGAAAGGACGTATCTATGGCCGTAGATCGTCTCAGCACTTCCAAAGAGCAAATATACGCTTAGTTGTGACTCTATTGCGTCTGCACGCGTCTAGAATGATAGAAAGGACGTATCTATGGCCGTAGATCGTCTCAGCACTTCCAAAGAGCAAATATACGCTTAGTTGTGACTCTATTGCGTCTGCACGCGTCTAGAATGATAGAAAGGACGTATCTATGGCCGTAGATCGTCTCAGCACTTCCAAAGAGCAAATATACGCTTAGTTGTGACTCTATTGCGTCTGCACGCGTCTAGAATGATAGAAAGGACGTATCTATGGCCGTAGATCGTCTCAGCACTTCCAAAGAGCAAATATACGCTTAGTTGTGACTCTATTGCGTCTGCACGCGTCTAGAATGATAGAAAGGACGTATCTATGGCCGTAGATCGTCTCAGCACTTCCAAAGAGCAAATATACGCTTAGTTGTGACTCTATTGCGTCTGCACGCGTCTAGAATGATAGAAAGGACGTATCTATGGCCGTAGATCGTCTCAGCACTTCCAAAGAGCAAATATACGCTTAGTTGTGACTCTATTGCGTCTGCACGCGTCTAGAATGATAGAAAGGACGTATCTATGGCCGTAGATCGTCTCAGCACTTCCAAAGAGCAAATATACGCTTAGTTGTGACTCTATTGCGTCTGCACGCGTCTAGAATGATAGAAAGGACGTATCTATGGCCGTAGATCGTCTCAGCACTTCCAAAGAGCAAATATACGCTTAGTTGTGACTCTATTGCGTCTGCACGCGTCTAGAATGATAGAAAGGACGTATCTATGGCCGTAGATCGTCTCAGCACTTCCAAAGAGCAAATATACGCTTAGTTGTGACTCTATTGCGTCTGCACGCGTCTAGAATGATAGAAAGGACGTATCTATGGCCGTAGATCGTCTCAGCACTTCCAAAGAGCAAATATACGCTTAGTTGTGACTCTATTGCGTCTGCACGCGTCTAGAATGATAGAAAGGACGTATCTATGGCCGTAGATCGTCTCAGCACTTCCAAAGAGCAAATATACGCTTAGTTGTGACTCTATTGCGTCTGCACGCGTCTAGAATGATAGAAAGGACGTATCTATGGCCGTAGATCGTCTCAGCACTTCCAAAGAGCAAATATACGCTTAGTTGTGACTCTATTGCGTCTGCACGCGTCTAGAATGATAGAAAGGACGTATCTATGGCCGTAGATCGTCTCAGCACTTCCAAAGAGCAAATATACGCTTAGTTGTGACTCTATTGCGTCTGCACGCGTCTAGAATGATAGAAAGGACGTATCTATGGCCGTAGATCGTCTCAGCACTTCCAAAGAGCAAATATACGCTTAGTTGTGACTCTATTGCGTCTGCACGCGTCTAGAATGATAGAAAGGACGTATCTATGGCCGTAGATCGTCTCAGCACTTCCAAAGAGCAAATATACGCTTAGTTGTGACTCTATTGCGTCTGCACGCGTCTAGAATGATAGAAAGGACGTATCTATGGCCGTAGATCGTCTCAGCACTTCCAAAGAGCAAATATACGCTTAGTTGTGACTCTATTGCGTCTGCACGCGTCTAGAATGATAGAAAGGACGTATCTATGGCCGTAGATCGTCTCAGCACTTCCAAAGAGCAAATATACGCTTAGTTGTGACTCTATTGCGTCTGCACGCGTCTAGAATGATAGAAAGGACGTATCTATGGCCGTAGATCGTCTCAGCACTTCCAAAGAGCAAATATACGCTTAGTTGTGACTCTATTGCGTCTGCACGCGTCTAGAATGATAGAAAGGACGTATCTATGGCCGTAGATCGTCTCAGCACTTCCAAAGAGCAAATATACGCTTAGTTGTGACTCTATTGCGTCTGCACGCGTCTAGAATGATAGAAAGGACGTATCTATGGCCGTAGATCGTCTCAGCACTTCCAAAGAGCAAATATACGCTTAGTTGTGACTCTATTGCGTCTGCACGCGTCTAGAATGATAGAAAGGACGTATCTATGGCCGTAGATCGTCTCAGCACTTCCAAAGAGCAAATATACGCTTAGTTGTGACTCTATTGCGTCTGCACGCGTCTAGAATGATAGAAAGGACGTATCTATGGCCGTAGATCGTCTCAGCACTTCCAAAGAGCAAATATACGCTTAGTTGTGACTCTATTGCGTCTGCACGCGTCTAGAATGATAGAAAGGACGTATCTATGGCCGTAGATCGTCTCAGCACTTCCAAAGAGCAAATATACGCTTAGTTGTGACTCTATTGCGTCTGCACGCGTCTAGAATGATAGAAAGGACGTATCTATGGCCGTAGATCGTCTCAGCACTTCCAAAGAGCAAATATACGCTTAGTTGTGACTCTATTGCGTCTGCACGCGTCTAGAATGATAGAAAGGACGTATCTATGGCCGTAGATCGTCTCAGCACTTCCAAAGAGCAAATATACGCTTAGTTGTGACTCTATTGCGTCTGCACGCGTCTAGAATGATAGAAAGGACGTATCTATGGCCGTAGATCGTCTCAGCACTTCCAAAGAGCAAATATACGCTTAGTTGTGACTCTATTGCGTCTGCACGCGTCTAGAATGATAGAAAGGACGTATCTATGGCCGTAGATCGTCTCAGCACTTCCAAAGAGCAAATATACGCTTAGTTGTGACTCTATTGCGTCTGCACGCGTCTAGAATGATAGAAAGGACGTATCTATGGCCGTAGATCGTCTCAGCACTTCCAAAGAGCAAATATACGCTTAGTTGTGACTCTATTGCGTCTGCACGCGTCTAGAATGATAGAAAGGACGTATCTATGGCCGTAGATCGTCTCAGCACTTCCAAAGAGCAAATATACGCTTAGTTGTGACTCTATTGCGTCTGCACGCGTCTAGAATGATAGAAAGGACGTATCTATGGCCGTAGATCGTCTCAGCACTTCCAAAGAGCAAATATACGCTTAGTTGTGACTCTATTGCGTCTGCACGCGTCTAGAATGATAGAAAGGACGTATCTATGGCCGTAGATCGTCTCAGCACTTCCAAAGAGCAAATATACGCTTAGTTGTGACTCTATTGCGTCTGCACGCGTCTAGAATGATAGAAAGGACGTATCTATGGCCGTAGATCGTCTCAGCACTTCCAAAGAGCAAATATACGCTTAGTTGTGACTCTATTGCGTCTGCACGCGTCTAGAATGATAGAAAGGACGTATCTATGGCCGTAGATCGTCTCAGCACTTCCAAAGAGCAAATATACGCTTAGTTGTGACTCTATTGCGTCTGCACGCGTCTAGAATGATAGAAAGGACGTATCTATGGCCGTAGATCGTCTCAGCACTTCCAAAGAGCAAATATACGCTTAGTTGTGACTCTATTGCGTCTGCACGCGTCTAGAATGATAGAAAGGACGTATCTATGGCCGTAGATCGTCTCAGCACTTCCAAAGAGCAAATATACGCTTAGTTGTGACTCTATTGCGTCTGCACGCGTCTAGAATGATAGAAAGGACGTATCTATGGCCGTAGATCGTCTCAGCACTTCCAAAGAGCAAATATACGCTTAGTTGTGACTCTATTGCGTCTGCACGCGTCTAGAATGATAGAAAGGACGTATCTATGGCCGTAGATCGTCTCAGCACTTCCAAAGAGCAAATATACGCTTAGTTGTGACTCTATTGCGTCTGCACGCGTCTAGAATGATAGAAAGGACGTATCTATGGCCGTAGATCGTCTCAGCACTTCCAAAGAGCAAATATACGCTTAGTTGTGACTCTATTGCGTCTGCACGCGTCTAGAATGATAGAAAGGACGTATCTATGGCCGTAGATCGTCTCAGCACTTCCAAAGAGCAAATATACGCTTAGTTGTGACTCTATTGCGTCTGCACGCGTCTAGAATGATAGAAAGGACGTATCTATGGCCGTAGATCGTCTCAGCACTTCCAAAGAGCAAATATACGCTTAGTTGTGACTCTATTGCGTCTGCACGCGTCTAGAATGATAGAAAGGACGTATCTATGGCCGTAGATCGTCTCAGCACTTCCAAAGAGCAAATATACGCTTAGTTGTGACTCTATTGCGTCTGCACGCGTCTAGAATGATAGAAAGGACGTATCTATGGCCGTAGATCGTCTCAGCACTTCCAAAGAGCAAATATACGCTTAGTTGTGACTCTATTGCGTCTGCACGCGTCTAGAATGATAGAAAGGACGTATCTATGGCCGTAGATCGTCTCAGCACTTCCAAAGAGCAAATATACGCTTAGTTGTGACTCTATTGCGTCTGCACGCGTCTAGAATGATAGAAAGGACGTATCTATGGCCGTAGATCGTCTCAGCACTTCCAAAGAGCAAATATACGCTTAGTTGTGACTCTATTGCGTCTGCACGCGTCTAGAATGATAGAAAGGACGTATCTATGGCCGTAGATCGTCTCAGCACTTCCAAAGAGCAAATATACGCTTAGTTGTGACTCTATTGCGTCTGCACGCGTCTAGAATGATAGAAAGGACGTATCTATGGCCGTAGATCGTCTCAGCACTTCCAAAGAGCAAATATACGCTTAGTTGTGACTCTATTGCGTCTGCACGCGTCTAGAATGATAGAAAGGACGTATCTATGGCCGTAGATCGTCTCAGCACTTCCAAAGAGCAAATATACGCTTAGTTGTGACTCTATTGCGTCTGCACGCGTCTAGAATGATAGAAAGGACGTATCTATGGCCGTAGATCGTCTCAGCACTTCCAAAGAGCAAATATACGCTTAGTTGTGACTCTATTGCGTCTGCACGCGTCTAGAATGATAGAAAGGACGTATCTATGGCCGTAGATCGTCTCAGCACTTCCAAAGAGCAAATATACGCTTAGTTGTGACTCTATTGCGTCTGCACGCGTCTAGAATGATAGAAAGGACGTATCTATGGCCGTAGATCGTCTCAGCACTTCCAAAGAGCAAATATACGCTTAGTTGTGACTCTATTGCGTCTGCACGCGTCTAGAATGATAGAAAGGACGTATCTATGGCCGTAGATCGTCTCAGCACTTCCAAAGAGCAAATATACGCTTAGTTGTGACTCTATTGCGTCTGCACGCGTCTAGAATGATAGAAAGGACGTATCTATGGCCGTAGATCGTCTCAGCACTTCCAAAGAGCAAATATACGCTTAGTTGTGACTCTATTGCGTCTGCACGCGTCTAGAATGATAGAAAGGACGTATCTATGGCCGTAGATCGTCTCAGCACTTCCAAAGAGCAAATATACGCTTAGTTGTGACTCTATTGCGTCTGCACGCGTCTAGAATGATAGAAAGGACGTATCTATGGCCGTAGATCGTCTCAGCACTTCCAAAGAGCAAATATACGCTTAGTTGTGACTCTATTGCGTCTGCACGCGTCTAGAATGATAGAAAGGACGTATCTATGGCCGTAGATCGTCTCAGCACTTCCAAAGAGCAAATATACGCTTAGTTGTGACTCTATTGCGTCTGCACGCGTCTAGAATGATAGAAAGGACGTATCTATGGCCGTAGATCGTCTCAGCACTTCCAAAGAGCAAATATACGCTTAGTTGTGACTCTATTGCGTCTGCACGCGTCTAGAATGATAGAAAGGACGTATCTATGGCCGTAGATCGTCTCAGCACTTCCAAAGAGCAAATATACGCTTAGTTGTGACTCTATTGCGTCTGCACGCGTCTAGAATGATAGAAAGGACGTATCTATGGCCGTAGATCGTCTCAGCACTTCCAAAGAGCAAATATACGCTTAGTTGTGACTCTATTGCGTCTGCACGCGTCTAGAATGATAGAAAGGACGTATCTATGGCCGTAGATCGTCTCAGCACTTCCAAAGAGCAAATATACGCTTAGTTGTGACTCTATTGCGTCTGCACGCGTCTAGAATGATAGAAAGGACGTATCTATGGCCGTAGATCGTCTCAGCACTTCCAAAGAGCAAATATACGCTTAGTTGTGACTCTATTGCGTCTGCACGCGTCTAGAATGATAGAAAGGACGTATCTATGGCCGTAGATCGTCTCAGCACTTCCAAAGAGCAAATATACGCTTAGTTGTGACTCTATTGCGTCTGCACGCGTCTAGAATGATAGAAAGGACGTATCTATGGCCGTAGATCGTCTCAGCACTTCCAAAGAGCAAATATACGCTTAGTTGTGACTCTATTGCGTCTGCACGCGTCTAGAATGATAGAAAGGACGTATCTATGGCCGTAGATCGTCTCAGCACTTCCAAAGAGCAAATATACGCTTAGTTGTGACTCTATTGCGTCTGCACGCGTCTAGAATGATAGAAAGGACGTATCTATGGCCGTAGATCGTCTCAGCACTTCCAAAGAGCAAATATACGCTTAGTTGTGACTCTATTGCGTCTGCACGCGTCTAGAATGATAGAAAGGACGTATCTATGGCCGTAGATCGTCTCAGCACTTCCAAAGAGCAAATATACGCTTAGTTGTGACTCTATTGCGTCTGCACGCGTCTAGAATGATAGAAAGGACGTATCTATGGCCGTAGATCGTCTCAGCACTTCCAAAGAGCAAATATACGCTTAGTTGTGACTCTATTGCGTCTGCACGCGTCTAGAATGATAGAAAGGACGTATCTATGGCCGTAGATCGTCTCAGCACTTCCAAAGAGCAAATATACGCTTAGTTGTGACTCTATTGCGTCTGCACGCGTCTAGAATGATAGAAAGGACGTATCTATGGCCGTAGATCGTCTCAGCACTTCCAAAGAGCAAATATACGCTTAGTTGTGACTCTATTGCGTCTGCACGCGTCTAGAATGATAGAAAGGACGTATCTATGGCCGTAGATCGTCTCAGCACTTCCAAAGAGCAAATATACGCTTAGTTGTGACTCTATTGCGTCTGCACGCGTCTAGAATGATAGAAAGGACGTATCTATGGCCGTAGATCGTCTCAGCACTTCCAAAGAGCAAATATACGCTTAGTTGTGACTCTATTGCGTCTGCACGCGTCTAGAATGATAGAAAGGACGTATCTATGGCCGTAGATCGTCTCAGCACTTCCAAAGAGCAAATATACGCTTAGTTGTGACTCTATTGCGTCTGCACGCGTCTAGAATGATAGAAAGGACGTATCTATGGCCGTAGATCGTCTCAGCACTTCCAAAGAGCAAATATACGCTTAGTTGTGACTCTATTGCGTCTGCACGCGTCTAGAATGATAGAAAGGACGTATCTATGGCCGTAGATCGTCTCAGCACTTCCAAAGAGCAAATATACGCTTAGTTGTGACTCTATTGCGTCTGCACGCGTCTAGAATGATAGAAAGGACGTATCTATGGCCGTAGATCGTCTCAGCACTTCCAAAGAGCAAATATACGCTTAGTTGTGACTCTATTGCGTCTGCACGCGTCTAGAATGATAGAAAGGACGTATCTATGGCCGTAGATCGTCTCAGCACTTCCAAAGAGCAAATATACGCTTAGTTGTGACTCTATTGCGTCTGCACGCGTCTAGAATGATAGAAAGGACGTATCTATGGCCGTAGATCGTCTCAGCACTTCCAAAGAGCAAATATACGCTTAGTTGTGACTCTATTGCGTCTGCACGCGTCTAGAATGATAGAAAGGACGTATCTATGGCCGTAGATCGTCTCAGCACTTCCAAAGAGCAAATATACGCTTAGTTGTGACTCTATTGCGTCTGCACGCGTCTAGAATGATAGAAAGGACGTATCTATGGCCGTAGATCGTCTCAGCACTTCCAAAGAGCAAATATACGCTTAGTTGTGACTCTATTGCGTCTGCACGCGTCTAGAATGATAGAAAGGACGTATCTATGGCCGTAGATCGTCTCAGCACTTCCAAAGAGCAAATATACGCTTAGTTGTGACTCTATTGCGTCTGCACGCGTCTAGAATGATAGAAAGGACGTATCTATGGCCGTAGATCGTCTCAGCACTTCCAAAGAGCAAATATACGCTTAGTTGTGACTCTATTGCGTCTGCACGCGTCTAGAATGATAGAAAGGACGTATCTATGGCCGTAGATCGTCTCAGCACTTCCAAAGAGCAAATATACGCTTAGTTGTGACTCTATTGCGTCTGCACGCGTCTAGAATGATAGAAAGGACGTATCTATGGCCGTAGATCGTCTCAGCACTTCCAAAGAGCAAATATACGCTTAGTTGTGACTCTATTGCGTCTGCACGCGTCTAGAATGATAGAAAGGACGTATCTATGGCCGTAGATCGTCTCAGCACTTCCAAAGAGCAAATATACGCTTAGTTGTGACTCTATTGCGTCTGCACGCGTCTAGAATGATAGAAAGGACGTATCTATGGCCGTAGATCGTCTCAGCACTTCCAAAGAGCAAATATACGCTTAGTTGTGACTCTATTGCGTCTGCACGCGTCTAGAATGATAGAAAGGACGTATCTATGGCCGTAGATCGTCTCAGCACTTCCAAAGAGCAAATATACGCTTAGTTGTGACTCTATTGCGTCTGCACGCGTCTAGAATGATAGAAAGGACGTATCTATGGCCGTAGATCGTCTCAGCACTTCCAAAGAGCAAATATACGCTTAGTTGTGACTCTATTGCGTCTGCACGCGTCTAGAATGATAGAAAGGACGTATCTATGGCCGTAGATCGTCTCAGCACTTCCAAAGAGCAAATATACGCTTAGTTGTGACTCTATTGCGTCTGCACGCGTCTAGAATGATAGAAAGGACGTATCTATGGCCGTAGATCGTCTCAGCACTTCCAAAGAGCAAATATACGCTTAGTTGTGACTCTATTGCGTCTGCACGCGTCTAGAATGATAGAAAGGACGTATCTATGGCCGTAGATCGTCTCAGCACTTCCAAAGAGCAAATATACGCTTAGTTGTGACTCTATTGCGTCTGCACGCGTCTAGAATGATAGAAAGGACGTATCTATGGCCGTAGATCGTCTCAGCACTTCCAAAGAGCAAATATACGCTTAGTTGTGACTCTATTGCGTCTGCACGCGTCTAGAATGATAGAAAGGACGTATCTATGGCCGTAGATCGTCTCAGCACTTCCAAAGAGCAAATATACGCTTAGTTGTGACTCTATTGCGTCTGCACGCGTCTAGAATGATAGAAAGGACGTATCTATGGCCGTAGATCGTCTCAGCACTTCCAAAGAGCAAATATACGCTTAGTTGTGACTCTATTGCGTCTGCACGCGTCTAGAATGATAGAAAGGACGTATCTATGGCCGTAGATCGTCTCAGCACTTCCAAAGAGCAAATATACGCTTAGTTGTGACTCTATTGCGTCTGCACGCGTCTAGAATGATAGAAAGGACGTATCTATGGCCGTAGATCGTCTCAGCACTTCCAAAGAGCAAATATACGCTTAGTTGTGACTCTATTGCGTCTGCACGCGTCTAGAATGATAGAAAGGACGTATCTATGGCCGTAGATCGTCTCAGCACTTCCAAAGAGCAAATATACGCTTAGTTGTGACTCTATTGCGTCTGCACGCGTCTAGAATGATAGAAAGGACGTATCTATGGCCGTAGATCGTCTCAGCACTTCCAAAGAGCAAATATACGCTTAGTTGTGACTCTATTGCGTCTGCACGCGTCTAGAATGATAGAAAGGACGTATCTATGGCCGTAGATCGTCTCAGCACTTCCAAAGAGCAAATATACGCTTAGTTGTGACTCTATTGCGTCTGCACGCGTCTAGAATGATAGAAAGGACGTATCTATGGCCGTAGATCGTCTCAGCACTTCCAAAGAGCAAATATACGCTTAGTTGTGACTCTATTGCGTCTGCACGCGTCTAGAATGATAGAAAGGACGTATCTATGGCCGTAGATCGTCTCAGCACTTCCAAAGAGCAAATATACGCTTAGTTGTGACTCTATTGCGTCTGCACGCGTCTAGAATGATAGAAAGGACGTATCTATGGCCGTAGATCGTCTCAGCACTTCCAAAGAGCAAATATACGCTTAGTTGTGACTCTATTGCGTCTGCACGCGTCTAGAATGATAGAAAGGACGTATCTATGGCCGTAGATCGTCTCAGCACTTCCAAAGAGCAAATATACGCTTAGTTGTGACTCTATTGCGTCTGCACGCGTCTAGAATGATAGAAAGGACGTATCTATGGCCGTAGATCGTCTCAGCACTTCCAAAGAGCAAATATACGCTTAGTTGTGACTCTATTGCGTCTGCACGCGTCTAGAATGATAGAAAGGACGTATCTATGGCCGTAGATCGTCTCAGCACTTCCAAAGAGCAAATATACGCTTAGTTGTGACTCTATTGCGTCTGCACGCGTCTAGAATGATAGAAAGGACGTATCTATGGCCGTAGATCGTCTCAGCACTTCCAAAGAGCAAATATACGCTTAGTTGTGACTCTATTGCGTCTGCACGCGTCTAGAATGATAGAAAGGACGTATCTATGGCCGTAGATCGTCTCAGCACTTCCAAAGAGCAAATATACGCTTAGTTGTGACTCTATTGCGTCTGCACGCGTCTAGAATGATAGAAAGGACGTATCTATGGCCGTAGATCGTCTCAGCACTTCCAAAGAGCAAATATACGCTTAGTTGTGACTCTATTGCGTCTGCACGCGTCTAGAATGATAGAAAGGACGTATCTATGGCCGTAGATCGTCTCAGCACTTCCAAAGAGCAAATATACGCTTAGTTGTGACTCTATTGCGTCTGCACGCGTCTAGAATGATAGAAAGGACGTATCTATGGCCGTAGATCGTCTCAGCACTTCCAAAGAGCAAATATACGCTTAGTTGTGACTCTATTGCGTCTGCACGCGTCTAGAATGATAGAAAGGACGTATCTATGGCCGTAGATCGTCTCAGCACTTCCAAAGAGCAAATATACGCTTAGTTGTGACTCTATTGCGTCTGCACGCGTCTAGAATGATAGAAAGGACGTATCTATGGCCGTAGATCGTCTCAGCACTTCCAAAGAGCAAATATACGCTTAGTTGTGACTCTATTGCGTCTGCACGCGTCTAGAATGATAGAAAGGACGTATCTATGGCCGTAGATCGTCTCAGCACTTCCAAAGAGCAAATATACGCTTAGTTGTGACTCTATTGCGTCTGCACGCGTCTAGAATGATAGAAAGGACGTATCTATGGCCGTAGATCGTCTCAGCACTTCCAAAGAGCAAATATACGCTTAGTTGTGACTCTATTGCGTCTGCACGCGTCTAGAATGATAGAAAGGACGTATCTATGGCCGTAGATCGTCTCAGCACTTCCAAAGAGCAAATATACGCTTAGTTGTGACTCTATTGCGTCTGCACGCGTCTAGAATGATAGAAAGGACGTATCTATGGCCGTAGATCGTCTCAGCACTTCCAAAGAGCAAATATACGCTTAGTTGTGACTCTATTGCGTCTGCACGCGTCTAGAATGATAGAAAGGACGTATCTATGGCCGTAGATCGTCTCAGCACTTCCAAAGAGCAAATATACGCTTAGTTGTGACTCTATTGCGTCTGCACGCGTCTAGAATGATAGAAAGGACGTATCTATGGCCGTAGATCGTCTCAGCACTTCCAAAGAGCAAATATACGCTTAGTTGTGACTCTATTGCGTCTGCACGCGTCTAGAATGATAGAAAGGACGTATCTATGGCCGTAGATCGTCTCAGCACTTCCAAAGAGCAAATATACGCTTAGTTGTGACTCTATTGCGTCTGCACGCGTCTAGAATGATAGAAAGGACGTATCTATGGCCGTAGATCGTCTCAGCACTTCCAAAGAGCAAATATACGCTTAGTTGTGACTCTATTGCGTCTGCACGCGTCTAGAATGATAGAAAGGACGTATCTATGGCCGTAGATCGTCTCAGCACTTCCAAAGAGCAAATATACGCTTAGTTGTGACTCTATTGCGTCTGCACGCGTCTAGAATGATAGAAAGGACGTATCTATGGCCGTAGATCGTCTCAGCACTTCCAAAGAGCAAATATACGCTTAGTTGTGACTCTATTGCGTCTGCACGCGTCTAGAATGATAGAAAGGACGTATCTATGGCCGTAGATCGTCTCAGCACTTCCAAAGAGCAAATATACGCTTAGTTGTGACTCTATTGCGTCTGCACGCGTCTAGAATGATAGAAAGGACGTATCTATGGCCGTAGATCGTCTCAGCACTTCCAAAGAGCAAATATACGCTTAGTTGTGACTCTATTGCGTCTGCACGCGTCTAGAATGATAGAAAGGACGTATCTATGGCCGTAGATCGTCTCAGCACTTCCAAAGAGCAAATATACGCTTAGTTGTGACTCTATTGCGTCTGCACGCGTCTAGAATGATAGAAAGGACGTATCTATGGCCGTAGATCGTCTCAGCACTTCCAAAGAGCAAATATACGCTTAGTTGTGACTCTATTGCGTCTGCACGCGTCTAGAATGATAGAAAGGACGTATCTATGGCCGTAGATCGTCTCAGCACTTCCAAAGAGCAAATATACGCTTAGTTGTGACTCTATTGCGTCTGCACGCGTCTAGAATGATAGAAAGGACGTATCTATGGCCGTAGATCGTCTCAGCACTTCCAAAGAGCAAATATACGCTTAGTTGTGACTCTATTGCGTCTGCACGCGTCTAGAATGATAGAAAGGACGTATCTATGGCCGTAGATCGTCTCAGCACTTCCAAAGAGCAAATATACGCTTAGTTGTGACTCTATTGCGTCTGCACGCGTCTAGAATGATAGAAAGGACGTATCTATGGCCGTAGATCGTCTCAGCACTTCCAAAGAGCAAATATACGCTTAGTTGTGACTCTATTGCGTCTGCACGCGTCTAGAATGATAGAAAGGACGTATCTATGGCCGTAGATCGTCTCAGCACTTCCAAAGAGCAAATATACGCTTAGTTGTGACTCTATTGCGTCTGCACGCGTCTAGAATGATAGAAAGGACGTATCTATGGCCGTAGATCGTCTCAGCACTTCCAAAGAGCAAATATACGCTTAGTTGTGACTCTATTGCGTCTGCACGCGTCTAGAATGATGGAAAGGACGTATCTATGGCCGTAGATCGTCTCAGCACTTCCAAAGAGCAAATATACGCTTAGTTGTGACTCTATTGCGTCTGCACGCGTCTAGAATGATAGAAAGGACGTATCTATGGCCGTAGATCGTCTCAGCACTTCCAAAGAGCAAATATACGCTTAGTTGTGACTCTATTGCGTCTGCACGCGTCTAGAATGATAGAAAGGACGTATCTATGGCCGTAGATCGTCTCAGCACTTCCAAAGAGCAAATATACGCTTAGTTGTGACTCTATTGCGTCTGCACGCGTCTAGAATGATAGAAAGGACGTATCTATGGCCGTAGATCGTCTCAGCACTTCCAAAGAGCAAATATACGCTTAGTTGTGACTCTATTGCGTCTGCACGCGTCTAGAATGATAGAAAGGACGTATCTATGGCCGTAGATCGTCTCAGCACTTCCAAAGAGCAAATATACGCTTAGTTGTGACTCTATTGCGTCTGCACGCGTCTAGAATGATAGAAAGGACGTATCTATGGCCGTAGATCGTCTCAGCACTTCCAAAGAGCAAATATACGCTTAGTTGTGACTCTATTGCGTCTGCACGCGTCTAGAATGATAGAAAGGACGTATCTATGGCCGTAGATCGTCTCAGCACTTCCAAAGAGCAAATATACGCTTAGTTGTGACTCTATTGCGTCTGCACGCGTCTAGAATGATAGAAAGGACGTATCTATGGCCGTAGATCGTCTCAGCACTTCCAAAGAGCAAATATACGCTTAGTTGTGACTCTATTGCGTCTGCACGCGTCTAGAATGATAGAAAGGACGTATCTATGGCCGTAGATCGTCTCAGCACTTCCAAAGAGCAAATATACGCTTAGTTGTGACTCTATTGCGTCTGCACGCGTCTAGAATGATAGAAAGGACGTATCTATGGCCGTAGATCGTCTCAGCACTTCCAAAGAGCAAATATACGCTTAGTTGTGACTCTATTGCGTCTGCACGCGTCTAGAATGATAGAAAGGACGTATCTATGGCCGTAGATCGTCTCAGCACTTCCAAAGAGCAAATATACGCTTAGTTGTGACTCTATTGCGTCTGCACGCGTCTAGAATGATAGAAAGGACGTATCTATGGCCGTAGATCGTCTCAGCACTTCCAAAGAGCAAATATACGCTTAGTTGTGACTCTATTGCGTCTGCACGCGTCTAGAATGATAGAAAGGACGTATCTATGGCCGTAGATCGTCTCAGCACTTCCAAAGAGCAAATATACGCTTAGTTGTGACTCTATTGCGTCTGCACGCGTCTAGAATGATAGAAAGGACGTATCTATGGCCGTAGATCGTCTCAGCACTTCCAAAGAGCAAATATACGCTTAGTTGTGACTCTATTGCGTCTGCACGCGTCTAGAATGATAGAAAGGACGTATCTATGGCCGTAGATCGTCTCAGCACTTCCAAAGAGCAAATATACGCTTAGTTGTGACTCTATTGCGTCTGCACGCGTCTAGAATGATAGAAAGGACGTATCTATGGCCGTAGATCGTCTCAGCACTTCCAAAGAGCAAATATACGCTTAGTTGTGACTCTATTGCGTCTGCACGCGTCTAGAATGATAGAAAGGACGTATCTATGGCCGTAGATCGTCTCAGCACTTCCAAAGAGCAAATATACGCTTAGTTGTGACTCTATTGCGTCTGCACGCGTCTAGAATGATAGAAAGGACGTATCTATGGCCGTAGATCGTCTCAGCACTTCCAAAGAGCAAATATACGCTTAGTTGTGACTCTATTGCGTCTGCACGCGTCTAGAATGATAGAAAGGACGTATCTATGGCCGTAGATCGTCTCAGCACTTCCAAAGAGCAAATATACGCTTAGTTGTGACTCTATTGCGTCTGCACGCGTCTAGAATGATAGAAAGGACGTATCTATGGCCGTAGATCGTCTCAGCACTTCCAAAGAGCAAATATACGCTTAGTTGTGACTCTATTGCGTCTGCACGCGTCTAGAATGATAGAAAGGACGTATCTATGGCCGTAGATCGTCTCAGCACTTCCAAAGAGCAAATATACGCTTAGTTGTGACTCTATTGCGTCTGCACGCGTCTAGAATGATAGAAAGGACGTATCTATGGCCGTAGATCGTCTCAGCACTTCCAAAGAGCAAATATACGCTTAGTTGTGACTCTATTGCGTCTGCACGCGTCTAGAATGATAGAAAGGACGTATCTATGGCCGTAGATCGTCTCAGCACTTCCAAAGAGCAAATATACGCTTAGTTGTGACTCTATTGCGTCTGCACGCGTCTAGAATGATAGAAAGGACGTATCTATGGCCGTAGATCGTCTCAGCACTTCCAAAGAGCAAATATACGCTTAGTTGTGACTCTATTGCGTCTGCACGCGTCTAGAATGATAGAAAGGACGTATCTATGGCCGTAGATCGTCTCAGCACTTCCAAAGAGCAAATATACGCTTAGTTGTGACTCTATTGCGTCTGCACGCGTCTAGAATGATAGAAAGGACGTATCTATGGCCGTAGATCGTCTCAGCACTTCCAAAGAGCAAATATACGCTTAGTTGTGACTCTATTGCGTCTGCACGCGTCTAGAATGATAGAAAGGACGTATCTATGGCCGTAGATCGTCTCAGCACTTCCAAAGAGCAAATATACGCTTAGTTGTGACTCTATTGCGTCTGCACGCGTCTAGAATGATAGAAAGGACGTATCTATGGCCGTAGATCGTCTCAGCACTTCCAAAGAGCAAATATACGCTTAGTTGTGACTCTATTGCGTCTGCACGCGTCTAGAATGATAGAAAGGACGTATCTATGGCCGTAGATCGTCTCAGCACTTCCAAAGAGCAAATATACGCTTAGTTGTGACTCTATTGCGTCTGCACGCGTCTAGAATGATAGAAAGGACGTATCTATGGCCGTAGATCGTCTCAGCACTTCCAAAGAGCAAATATACGCTTAGTTGTGACTCTATTGCGTCTGCACGCGTCTAGAATGATAGAAAGGACGTATCTATGGCCGTAGATCGTCTCAGCACTTCCAAAGAGCAAATATACGCTTAGTTGTGACTCTATTGCGTCTGCACGCGTCTAGAATGATAGAAAGGACGTATCTATGGCCGTAGATCGTCTCAGCACTTCCAAAGAGCAAATATACGCTTAGTTGTGACTCTATTGCGTCTGCACGCGTCTAGAATGATAGAAAGGACGTATCTATGGCCGTAGATCGTCTCAGCACTTCCAAAGAGCAAATATACGCTTAGTTGTGACTCTATTGCGTCTGCACGCGTCTAGAATGATAGAAAGGACGTATCTATGGCCGTAGATCGTCTCAGCACTTCCAAAGAGCAAATATACGTTAGTTGTGACTCTATTGCGTCTGCACGCGTCTAGAATGATAGAAAGGACGTATCTATGGCCGTAGATCGTCTCAGCACTTCCAAAGAGCAAATATACGCTTAGTTGTGACTCTATTGCGTCTGCACGCGTCTAGAATGATAGAAAGGACGTATCTATGGCCGTAGATCGTCTCAGCACTTCCAAAGAGCAAATATACGCTTAGTTGTGACTCTATTGCGTCTGCACGCGTCTAGAATGATAGAAAGGACGTATCTATGGCCGTAGATCGTCTCAGCACTTCCAAAGAGCAAATATACGCTTAGTTGTGACTCTATTGCGTCTGCACGCGTCTAGAATGATAGAAAGGACGTATCTATGGCCGTAGATCGTCTCAGCACTTCCAAAGAGCAAATATACGCTTAGTTGTGACTCTATTGCGTCTGCACGCGTCTAGAATGATAGAAAGGACGTATCTATGGCCGTAGATCGTCTCAGCACTTCCAAAGAGCAAATATACGCTTAGTTGTGACTCTATTGCGTCTGCACGCGTCTAGAATGATAGAAAGGACGTATCTATGGCCGTAGATCGTCTCAGCACTTCCAAAGAGCAAATATACGCTTAGTTGTGACTCTATTGCGTCTGCACGCGTCTAGAATGATAGAAAGGACGTATCTATGGCCGTAGATCGTCTCAGCACTTCCAAAGAGCAAATATACGCTTAGTTGTGACTCTATTGCGTCTGCACGCGTCTAGAATGATAGAAAGGACGTATCTATGGCCGTAGATCGTCTCAGCACTTCCAAAGAGCAAATATACGCTTAGTTGTGACTCTATTGCGTCTGCACGCGTCTAGAATGATAGAAAGGACGTATCTATGGCCGTAGATCGTCTCAGCACTTCCAAAGAGCAAATATACGCTTAGTTGTGACTCTATTGCGTCTGCACGCGTCTAGAATGATAGAAAGGACGTATCTATGGCCGTAGATCGTCTCAGCACTTCCAAAGAGCAAATATACGCTTAGTTGTGACTCTATTGCGTCTGCACGCGTCTAGAATGATAGAAAGGACGTATCTATGGCCGTAGATCGTCTCAGCACTTCCAAAGAGCAAATATACGCTTAGTTGTGACTCTATTGCGTCTGCACGCGTCTAGAATGATAGAAAGGACGTATCTATGGCCGTAGATCGTCTCAGCACTTCCAAAGAGCAAATATACGCTTAGTTGTGACTCTATTGCGTCTGCACGCGTCTAGAATGATAGAAAGGACGTATCTATGGCCGTAGATCGTCTCAGCACTTCCAAAGAGCAAATATACGCTTAGTTGTGACTCTATTGCGTCTGCACGCGTCTAGAATGATAGAAAGGACGTATCTATGGCCGTAGATCGTCTCAGCACTTCCAAAGAGCAAATATACGCTTAGTTGTGACTCTATTGCGTCTGCACGCGTCTAGAATGATAGAAAGGACGTATCTATGGCCGTAGATCGTCTCAGCACTTCCAAAGAGCAAATATACGCTTAGTTGTGACTCTATTGCGTCTGCACGCGTCTAGAATGATAGAAAGGACGTATCTATGGCCGTAGATCGTCTCAGCACTTCCAAAGAGCAATATACGCTTAGTTGATACTCTATTGCGTCTGCACGCGTCTAGAATGATAGAAAGGACGTATCTATGGCCGTAGATCGTCTCAGCACTTCCAAAGAGCAAATATACGTTAGTTGTGACTCTATTGCGTCTGCACGCGTCTAGAATGATAGAAAGGACGTATCTATGGCCGTAGATCGTCTCAGCACTTCCAAAGAGCAAATATACGCTTAGTTGTGACTCTATTGCGTCTGCACGCGTCTAGAATGATAGAAAGGACGTATCTATGGCCGTAGATCGTCTCAGCACTTCCAAAGAGCAAATATACGCTTAGTTGTGACTCTATTGCGTCTGCACGCGTCTAGAATGATAGAAAGGACGTATCTATGGCCGTAGATCGTCTCAGCACTTCCAAAGAGCAAATATACGTTTAGTTGTGACTCTATTGCGTCTGCACGCGTCTAGAATGATAGAAAGGACGTATCTATGGCCGTAGATCGTCTCAGCACTTCCAAAGAGCAAATATACGCTTAGTTGTGACTCTATTGCGTCTGCACGCGTCTAGAATGATAGAAAGGACGTATCTATGGCCGTAGATCGTCTCAGCACTTCCAAAGAGCAAATATACGCTTAGTTGTGACTCTATTGCGTCTGCACGCGTCTAGAATGATAGAAAGGACGTATCTATGGCCGTAGATCGTCTCAGCACTTCCAAAGAGCAAATATACGCTTAGTTGTGACTCTATTGCGTCTGCACGCGTCTAGAATGATAGAAAGGACGTATCTATGGCCGTAGATCGTCTCAGCACTTCCAAAGAGCAAATATACGCTTAGTTGTGACTCTATTGCGTCTGCACGCGTCTAGAATGATAGAAAGGACGTATCTATGGCCGTAGATCGTCTCAGCACTTCCAAAGAGCAAATATACGCTTAGTTGTGACTCTATTGCGTCTGCACGCGTCTAGAATGATAGAAAGGACGTATCTATGGCCGTAGATCGTCTCAGCACTTCCAAAGAGCAAATATACGCTTAGTTGTGACTCTATTGCGTCTGCACGCGTCTAGAATGATAGAAAGGACGTATCTATGGCCGTAGATCGTCTCAGCACTTCCAAAGAGCAAATATACGCTTAGTTGTGACTCTATTGCGTCTGCACGCGTCTAGAATGATAGAAAGGACGTATCTATGGCCGTAGATCGTCTCAGCACTTCCAAAGAGCAAATATACGCTTAGTTGTGACTCTATTGCGTCTGCACGCGTCTAGAATGATAGAAAGGACGTATCTATGGCCGTAGATCGTCTCAGCACTTCCAAAGAGCAAATATACGCTTAGTTGTGACTCTATTGCGTCTGCACGCGTCTAGAATGATAGAAAGGACGTATCTATGGCCGTAGATCGTCTCAGCACTTCCAAAGAGCAAATATACGCTTAGTTGTGACTCTATTGCGTCTGCACGCGTCTAGAATGATAGAAAGGACGTATCTATGGCCGTAGATCGTCTCAGCACTTCCAAAGAGCAAATATACGCTTAGTTGTGACTCTATTGCGTCTGCACGCGTCTAGAATGATAGAAAGGACGTATCTATGGCCGTAGATCGTCTCAGCACTTCCAAAGAGCAAATATACGCTTAGTTGTGACTCTATTGCGTCTGCACGCGTCTAGAATGATAGAAAGGACGTATCTATGGCCGTAGATCGTCTCAGCACTTCCAAAGAGCAAATATACGCTTAGTTGTGACTCTATTGCGTCTGCACGCGTCTAGAATGATAGAAAGGACGTATCTATGGCCGTAGATCGTCTCAGCACTTCCAAAGAGCAAATATACGTTTAGTTGTGACTCTATTGCGTCTGCACGCGTCTAGAATGATAGAAAGGACGTATCTATGGCCGTAGATCGTCTCAGCACTTCCAAAGAGCAAATATACGCTTAGTTGTGACTCTATTGCGTCTGCACGCGTCTAGAATGATAGAAAGGACGTATCTATGGCCGTAGATCGTCTCAGCACTTCCAAAGAGCAAATATACGCTTAGTTGTGACTCTATTGCGTCTGCACGCGTCTAGAATGATAGAAAGGACGTATCTATGGCCGTAGATCGTCTCAGCACTTCCAAAGAGCAAATATACGCTTAGTTGTGACTCTATTGCGTCTGCACGCGTCTAGAATGATAGAAAGGACGTATCTATGGCCGTAGATCGTCTCAGCACTTCCAAAGAGCAAATATACGCTTAGTTGTGACTCTATTGCGTCTGCACGCGTCTAGAATGATAGAAAGGACGTATCTATGGCCGTAGATCGTCTCAGCACTTCCAAAGAGCAAATATACGCTTAGTTGTGACTCTATTGCGTCTGCACGCGTCTAGAATGATAGAAAGGACGTATCTATGGCCGTAGATCGTCTCAGCACTTCCAAAGAGCAAATATACGCTTAGTTGTGACTCTATTGCGTCTGCACGCGTCTAGAATGATAGAAAGGACGTATCTATGGCCGTAGATCGTCTCAGCACTTCCAAAGAGCAAATATACGCTTAGTTGTGACTCTATTGCGTCTGCACGCGTCTAGAATGATAGAAAGGACGTATCTATGGCCGTAGATCGTCTCAGCACTTCCAAAGAGCAAATATACGCTTAGTTGTGACTCTATTGCGTCTGCACGCGTCTAGAATGATAGAAAGGACGTATCTATGGCCGTAGATCGTCTCAGCACTTCCAAAGAGCAAATATACGTTAGTTGTGACTCTATTGCGTCTGCACGCGTCTAGAATGATAGAAAGGACGTATCTATGGCCGTAGATCGTCTCAGCACTTCCAAAGATAATATACGCTTAGTTGTGACTCTATTGCGTCTGCACGCGTCTAGAATGATAGAAAGGACGTATCTATGGCCGTAGATCGTCTCAGCACTTCCAAAGAGCAAATATACGTTTAGTTGTGACTCTATTGCGTCTGCACGCGTCTAGAATGATAGAAAGGACGTATCTATGGCCGTAGATCGTCTCAGCACTTCCAAAGAGCAATATACGCTTAGTTGTGACTCTATTGCGTCTGCACGCGTCTAGAATGATAGAAAGGACGTATCTATGGCCGTAGATCGTCAGCACTTCCAAAGAGCAAATATACGCTTAGTTGTGACTCTATTGCGTCTGCACGCGTCTAGAATGATAGAAAGGACGTATCTATGGCCGTAGATCGTCTCAGCACTTCCAAAGAGCAAATATTAGTTGTGACTCTATTGCGTCTGCACGCGTCTAGAATGATAGAAAGGACGTATCTATGGCCGTAGATCGTCTCAGCACTTCCAAAGAGCAAATATACGCTTAGTTGATACTCTATTGCGTCTGCACGCGTCTAGAATGATAGAAAGGACGTATCTATGGCCGTAGATCGTCTCAGCACTTCCAAAGAGCAAATATACGCTTAGTTGTGACTCTATTGCGTCTGCACGCGTCTAGAATGATAGAAAGGACGTATCTATGGCCGTAGATCGTCTCAGCACTTCCAAAGAGCAAATATACGCTTAGTTGTGACTCTATTGCGTCTGCACGCGTCTAGAATGATAGAAAGGACGTATCTATGGCCGTAGATCGTCTCAGCACTTCCAAAGAGCAAATATACGCTTAGTTGTGACTCTATTGCGTCTGCACGCGTCTAGAATGATAGAAAGGACGTATCTATGGCCGTAGATCGTCTCAGCACTTCCAAAGAGCAAATATACGCTTAGTTGTGACTCTATTGCGTCTGCACGCGTCTAGAATGATAGAAAGGACGTATCTATGGCCGTAGATCGTCTCAGCACTTCCAAAGAGCAAATATACGCTTAGTTGTGACTCTATTGCGTCTGCACGCGTCTAGAATGATAGAAAGGACGTATCTATGGCCGTAGATCGTCTCAGCACTTCCAAAGAGCAAATATACGCTTAGTTGTTCTATTGCGTCTGCACGCGTCTAGAATGATAGAAAGGACGTATCTATGGCCGTAGATCGTCTCAGCACTTCCAAAGAGCAAATATACGCTTAGTTGTGACTCTATTGCGTCTGCACGCGTCTAGAATGATAGAAAGGACGTATCTATGGCCGTAGATCGTCTCAGCACTTCCAAAGAGCAAATATACGCTTAGTTGTACTCTATTGCGTCTGCACGCGTCTAGAATGATAGAAAGGACGTATCTATGGCCGTAGATCGTCTCAGCACTTCCAAAGAGCAAATATACGTTAGTTGTGACTCTATTGCGTCTGCACGCGTCTAGAATGATAGAAAGGACGTATCTATGGCCGTAGATCGTCTCAGCACTTCCAAAGAGCAATATACGCTTAGTTGTGACTCTATTGCGTCTGCACGCGTCTAGAATGATAGAAAGGACGTATCTATGGCCGTAGATCGTCTCAGCACTTCAAGATCGTATCAGCACTTGCTAAATTGCGTCTGCACGCGTCTAGAATGATAGAAAGGACGTATCTATGGCCGTTCCACTTCCAAGAGCAAATATACGTTGTCTATTGCGTCTGCACGCGTCTAGAATGATAGAAAGGACGTATCTATGGCCGTAGATCGTCTCAGCACTTCCAAAGAGCAAATATACGCTTAGTTGCTCTATTGCGTCTGCACGCGTCTAGAATGATAGAAAGGACGTATCTATGGCCGTAGATCGTCTCAGCACTTCCAAAGAGCAAATATACGCTTAGTTGTGACTCTATTGCGTCTGCACGCGTCTAGAATGATAGAAAGGACGTATCTATGGCCGTAGATCGTCTCAGCACTTCCAAAGAGCAAATATACGCTTAGTTGTGACTATTGCGTCTGCACGCGTCTAGAATGATAGAAAGGACGTATCTATGGCCGTAGATCGTCTCAGCACTTCCAAAGAGCAAATATACGCTTAGTTGTGACTCTATTGCGTCTGCACGCGTCTAGAATGATAGAAAGGACGTATCTATGGCCGTAGATCGTTCAGCACTTCCAAAGAGCAAATATACGCTTAGTTGCTCTATTGCGTCTGCACGCGTCTAGAATGATAGAAAGGACGTATCTATGGCCGTAGATCGTCTCAGCACTTCCAAAGAGCAAATATACGCTTAGTTGTGACTCTATTGCGTCTGCACGCGTCTAGAATGATAGAAAGGACGTATCTATGGCCGTAGATCGTCTCAGCACTTCCAAAGAGCAAATATACGCTTAGTTGTGACTCTATTGCGTCTGCACGCGTCTAGAATGATAGAAAGGACGTATCTATGGCCGTAGATCGTCTCAGCACTTCCAAAGAGCAAATATACGTTTAGTTGTGACTCTATTGCGTCTGCACGCGTCTAGAATGATAGAAAGGACGTATCTATGACGTAGATTTTCTAGAGCACGCGTCTAGAATGATAGAAAGGACGTATCTATGGCCGTAGATCGTCTCAGCACTTCCAAAGAGCAAATATACGTTTAGTTGTGACTCTATTGCGTCTGCACGCGTCTAGAATGATAGAAAGGACGTATCTATGGCCGTAGATCGTCTCAGCACTTCCAAAGAGCAAATATACGTTTAGTTGTGACTCTATTGCGTCTGCACGCGTCTAGAATGATAGAAAGGACGTATCTATGGCCGTAGATCGTCTCAGCACTTCCAAAGAGCAAATATACGCTTAGTTGTACTATTGCGTCTGCACGCGTCTAGAATGATAGAAAGGACGTATCTATGGCCGTAGATCGTCTCAGCACTTCCAAGAGCAAATATACGCTTAGTTGTGACTCTATTGCGTCTGCACGCGTCTAGAATGATAGAAAGGACGTATCTATGGCCGTAGATCGTTTCAGCACTTCCAAAGAGCAAATATACGCTTAGTTGCTCTATTGCGTCTGCACGCGTCTAGAATGATAGAAAGGACGTATCTATGGCCGTAGATCGTCTCAGCACTTCCAAAGAGCAAATATACGTTTAGTTGTGACTATATTGCGTCTGCACGCGTCTAGAATGATAGAAAGGACGTATCTATGGCCGTAGATCGTCTCAGCACTTCCAAAGAGCAAATATACGCTTAGTTGTGACTCTATTGCGTCTGCACGCGTCTAGAATGATAGAAAGGACGTATCTATGGCCGTAGATCGTCTCAGCACTTCCAAGGAGCAAATATACGTTAAATGTGACTATATTGCGTCTGCACGCGTCTAGAATGATAGAAAGGACGTATCTATGGCCGTAGATCGTCTCAGCACTTCCAAAGAGCAAATATACGCTTAGTTTGTACTATTGCGTCTGCACGCGTCTAGAATGATAGAAAGGACGTATCTATGGCCGTAGATCGTCTCAGCACTTCCAAAGAGCAAATATACGTTTAGTTGTGACTCTATTGCGTCTGCACGCGTCTAGAATGATAGAAAGGACGTATCTATGGCCGTAGATCGTCTCAGCACTTCCAAAGAGCAAATATACGCTTAGTTGTGACTCTATTGCGTCTGCACGCGTCTAGAATGATAGAAAGGACGTATCTATGGCCGTAGATCGTCTCAGCACTTCCAAAAGCAAATATACGTTTAGTTGTGACTCTATTGCGTCTGCACGCGTCTAGAATGATAGAAAGGACGTATCTATGACCGTAGATTATTCTAGACGCAGCACGCGTCTAGAATAATAGAAAAGACGTATCTATGGCCGTAGATCGTCTCAGCACTTCTAAGGAGCAAATATACGTTAGTTGTGACTTATTGCGTCTGCACGCGTCTAGAATGATAGAAAGGACGTATCTATGGCCGTAGATCGTTCAGCACTTCCAAAGAGCAAATATACGTTTAGTTGTGACTCTATTGCGTCTGCACGCGTCTAGAATGATAGAAAGGACGTATCTATGGCCGTAGATCGTCTCAGCACTTCCAAAGAGCAAATATACGCTTAGTTGCTACTCCATTGCGTCTGCACGCGTCTAGAATGATAGAAAGGACGTATCTATGGCCGTAGATCGTCTCAGCACTATCAAAGAGCAAATATACGTTAGTTGTGACTCTATTGCGTCTGCACGCGTCTAGAATGATAGAAAGGACGTATCTATGACCGTAGATCGTTTCAGCACTTCCAAAGAGCAAATATACGCTTAGTTGCTTCTATTGCGTCTGCACGCGTCTAGAATGATAGAAAGGACGTATCTATGGCCGTAGATCGTTTCAGCACTTCCAAAGAGCAAACATACGTTTAGTTGTTACTATATTGCGTCTGCACGCGTCTAGAATGATAGAAAGGACGTATCTATGGCCGTAGATCGTCTCAGCACTTCCAAAGAGCAAATATACGCTTAGTTGTGACTCTATTGCGTCTGCACGCGTCTAGAATGATAGAAAGGACGTATCTATGACCGTAGATCGTCTCAGCACTTCCAAGAGCAAATATACGTTTAGTTGTGACTATATTGCGTCTGCACGCGTCTAGAATGATAGAAAGGACGTATCTATGGCCGTAGATCGTCTCAGCACTTCCAAGAGCAAATATACGCTTAGTTGCTACTCCATTGCGTCTGCACGCGTCTAGAATGATAGAAAGGACGTATCTATGGCCGTAGATCGTCTCAGCACTTCCAAAGAGCAAATATACGCTTAGTTGTGACTCTATTGCGTCTGCACGCGTCTAGAATGATAGAAAGGACGTATCTATGGCCGTAGATCGTTTCAGCACTTCCAAAGAGCAAATATACGTTAGTTGTGCTTCTATTGCGTCTGCACGCGTCTAGAATGATAGAAAGACGTATCTATGGCCGTAGATCGTCTCAGCACTTCCAAAGAGCAAATATACGTTTAGTTGTGACTATATTGCGTCTGCACGCGTCTAGAATGATAGAAAGGACGTATCTATGGCCGTAGATCGTCTCAGCACTTCCAAAGAGCAAATATACGTTTAGTTGTGACTCATTGCGTCTGCACGCGTCTAGAATGATAGAAAGGCGTATCTATGGCCGTAGATCGTCTCAGCACTTCAAAGAGCAAATATACGTTAGTTGTTCTTATTGCGTCTGCACGCGTCTAGAATGATAGAAAGGCGTATCTATGGCCGTAGATCGTCTCAGCACTTCCAAAGAGCAAATATACGCTTAGTTGCTACTTCATTGCGTCTGCACGCGTCTAGAATGATAGAAAGGACGTATCTATGGCCGTAGATCGTCTCAGCACTTCAAGAGCAATATACGTTTAGTTGTGACTATATTGCGTCTGCACGCGTCTAGAATGATAGAAAGGACGTATCTATGGCCGTAGATCGTCTCAGCACTTCCAAAGAGCAAATATACGCTTAGTTGTGACTCTATTGCGTCTGCACGCGTCTAGAATGATAGAAAGGACGTATCTATGGCCGTAGATCGTTTCAGCACTTCCAAAGAGCAAATAACGCTTAGTTGTGACTCTATTGCGTCTGCACGCGTCTAGAATGATAGAAAGGACGTATCTATGCCGTA